>KK112047.1:8340-30794 GCA_000611955.2 Stegodyphus mimosarum | reverse complement strand
AGATACACAACTGTCCCATTTGGGGGGGGGGGGTTGCAGTGTATAATACAATAAATAGTTTCAATATCTACACCCGATTCCGACTATACGTGACTTCTCCGAAAAGGTGGCATAAATCTGGTGCCTCAGCTTGGAAAGCAAATCACACATTGGCCCAAAGATACCTTCATACGTAGACGATTCTGCATGTTTCAAGGTTCTTCGTTATAAAAAAGTAAAAAGCTTATTTATTTATGAGGTGGAACATGCAAGAACTTGAAATATTGAAGGCATTTTTCAAGGAAGCTAATTAAATGGTAGAACCATCACGCGTTGAGGTAAAACTAAGTACACATGCTTTCTTTTAACGAAAACGTTTGTTTACTCTAAATTGTTAGCTAGCACTTTTTAAGTCTGTTTCTCTTCCTTCTAATTTCATACGCAAGAACACTCGCTCTAATTAAAGCATGCAAATTAATTAGCAGTGTTGAAAGCCAGATATAAAAAGAAAAGGTTAATTGCAACGAGGTTGATTGCCGCTTCAGCTGGATTTGGTTTCCTTATTCTGGTAACTTACAACTGAGTTCAAATGGATTTATGAAGAATACCTGGTTACATATCAAGTAACGTATTTATGTTACACATGTGGCAAAACTCGAAAAACATCAACGTAGGCAGCTCGAATTTTAGTTGTATAAGATAGATTTCTGTTTGAATTTGAGTTTTGGAGCTGTTACAAACGTTTGTTCAAATACTGTTGAGTGCTAAATTCAGTTTTATGTTAAATTTTAAATTTCACTGTAAATTTTAGTTAAAATAAAATTATAAATCAATTTTTGTATCTAAGTTTCATTTGTGCTTATTTTAATATTTGTGATGAAAATTAGACTTATAATAAACTTATAAGCAAGTGAGAAAATGAATCTGCAGCCTTCGTATTTACAAATAGAAATACTATACATAATACTAAAGAGCATGAATAACCAATGCAGCTGCATGCCATTTGATTCAAAAAACACTTTGGCAATGCCACCAAAATATCATTAAGCGGCAAATTCATAGTAATTAGGACTGATACACCAGATATAAAGAAAGCATATACATTTAAAGATATTACAATTCTTATGCCAAGCACACACCAGGTGACAGATTTGAAGGACCGGTTAGGCTTATGAGTGATAAAAAAGAGAACACTGTCAAAGTTAAAAATTTCAGGTCAAAATTCTGTTCTTAATACATATATCAGAGAATAACAACGGATGTCTCAATTTTTATATAACCATAATTTTTATATAATTTTGTTTTTTCATCAGTTAAAGTTTTCAGCATTTTGAACTGTATAATTTCGAGATTTAAAAAATATATTTATATATTGCCAATACATAAACATTCACTTGAGACACATGTAGAATTCTAATTAATTTTACTTCTATTAACAGATAATAAATTTTACAATTATATTTAATGCAAACTGTAAAAGATATTTCACGATTTTCATTTCCGCTACCATTCAACTGATTTTCTTATTAGCTCTTTCCTTAACTGAATGACTTTATCCATTCCAGTTTTACTGAAAAGCGCATATACACTTAATTGTTACAGTAATTAATTCTAAATGCACTGCAGAAAAAAATGAAATTTATGCAAATAAAAAAATTCCTATTATTTTGTTGCGTTAACATATATACGGTTTATAAAATAATCAAATTTTCTTGCACACATACATGCACAGACAAAAAGTTGTAAATTAAGAAAATAACTTTTGTTTTTCGAGAATTTGTTTTAAAGAAACGAAAAGTTGATTCAGTTGCCAAGAAAATGATTTTAAATCACACCTAGTTTAAATCCTACAAAGCAGAACTGGTTCAAAAACCACACTATAATTTTCATTCAATAATACATATTAATTTTAAGTTGTCTTTTCAAATACAATTACTTCGAAATGAAATTTATATGTTTTGTAGTGAGAAAATGTTACTTATTTCTTCCCAAGCAATTTTTTTTTATATATTTTTACTTATGGCTTACCTAAGTAAAACATTAAATCATTCGATTACTATTATAAAAAATAGTTAAAATCTACACTTTGAAACTTCTCGCAGTGATTACCTTTTTTAAGACGATCAAATATGAAAATGACTAATATTTTTTAGAAAATAATATCGATAGTTAAAAAATATAACTTTGTTTCTAAGGAAACTTTCTATATAAGAATTAAAAATTACAGCTATTAGCGATCGTTTTACAGAGATTTATTTCATTGCATGTCAAAGGTCTTCAAATTGTGTTCCGTGGAACCTTGCAGTTCCTCCGTAAGTTTTGCATATCAAAATTTGAAAGAATTTTTAATACCAGAAGGATAGCAAAGCTAGAGATCTAATATAATTAATTAAAGAATATTTGCTTTATTTTTATTCTTGGTTATATGAAAAAGATCAATTTCTATAAATAAAATTATAATGTAATAATGATTTCCTTCTTATTTTCCATGTAAAATACGCAAAGCATTGATATATTTCCAATGCTTTTATCTTTTTGAGGATGAGAGCGGTTTCCATAAATCTAATTACAGGTTTATGGGTTCCTTGAACTGACAATGATCGAGATCATTTTCCGAACAGACAATTCACATAAAGCTCACACAAGACTGCTAGCGCCATCTATTGAACGTATACGTAACTAACGCAAAAAAAGAAAATTCTTTTCGGAAAATGAACTACTTTTAATTTTTTTGAAGTTTTACTACTGATATACGACCAGGGCCGGCGTCAGACATTTTGCCGCTCGGTGCAATCTCTGCGGGGTCTAAATTCTGCTGCCCGTAGCATCACTTAATTGTAAGAAATTTTTGTCGCCCTTTATTTTGCTACCCAGTGCCAGCCCTAAATTCCCTAAATATTTGATATTTTACGTAGAATCCCAAATTTCGTATTACATTCCAAAATTACAATAAATGATTTTCAATCCAAACATGCTTTAATAATAGCTATAATTATGGAGAGGTATAAAGTTGGGGGTGGGGGTAAGATTACTTACGTTAGACAAATTCAGTTTTGACTAGATGCACATTAAGTTACTTCAATCTTGTTTTGTTTTATAATCGTGAAATAATGTCCTAATTGCATTTTTGTTTCTTTTTTCAAAAATCTATTATCTAAATTTTAAAATAATATGAAAGAAAGTTTGAAACAGTAAAATTTATAATTTAAAGAATATATTCAAATGGGAAAATCGGAGTAATCTCTTTTCGTATGAAAAATATTATTAATAACTACACAAAGTAAAACATTAGAAATCATAACTTAAGTCAAATATTCATAAACTAAACATACCAACGAATAAACCTTTTATATCAATAACTACATAAACAACATTTTTTACTATTCGCCAAAATCAAAACTGGCGTCAACTATTATTTGTGCAAATTATTATTGAAAAACTTATTTACTGAAAAATGATGAAAAACAATTTGAAGATTACAAGAGCGTTATTTAATACACTCACGTTTGTGAAAATTGCAACACCATGAAGGACTTACGCGAGTGAGCTGAAATTTTCAGGAAATGCAAAGTAGCGCATGATATGCAAATGATTAGAATTGCAAATCCGTAGCGCATGCGTATGCTGAGCAGCGCCCTCTGAACGGCTGATGGATCCGAATAAATAGACGGCTGTAGCGAGGCGTGTATGGTTATCGGTGGTTATCTGCTAGTGGTAAACGTTAACTCAATCTGTACTTATGCCTCGTCGACGAAAGAGAGCGAGATTTGAACAACTTACAGAGTTTGAACGAGGGAGAATCATCGGCCTTCGTGAAGCTGGATTGTCGTATCGTGCAGTAGCCTCTCGTGTGCAACGTAACAGCAGCACAGTGATGCGCGTTTGGAAGCAGTGGACGGACGAGTGTCGGACAACTCGGAAATCCGGGAGTGGACCCCGAAATGTGACGTCAGCTCGCGATGATAGACACCTGGTCCGCATGGCGCGGACGGACCGTACAGCTTCCTCTAGACAATTGGCAGCACTGTGGTCAATAGCTACAGGTGTTTCATTGTGTGCTTCATCAATTCGTAGACGTCTGCTGCAGTGTGGACTGCGCGCACGGACTCCTTTATACAGGATCCCCCTAACGCACGACCATCGCCGCCTGCGGCTACAATGGGCCAATCAGCATAGAGACTGGCGTGCTGATTGGCAGCATGTCGTGTTTTCTGACGAATCCCGCTTTAATTTGTGGTACCATGATGGCCGCATTCGTGTCAGACGCTATGCCGGTGAACGCCACCTTCCGGAGTGCATTATCGAACGCCACAGTGGACGAACACCCGGAGTTATGGTCTGGGGCGCCATAGCATATCATAGACGATCTCAATTGCTACGAATTGTGGGCAATCTGAACAGCAACCGGTATATCCGTGAAGTTCTACAGCCCGAAGCTGTTCCCTTCCTTCAAAGCTTGCCAGGCGCTGTATTTCAACAGGACAATGCCCGCCCTCATACTGCTCGGATTGTTAAATCCTTCTTTGCAGCGCAGCAGGTACAGCTTCTTCCTTGGCCTGCGTGTTCCCCGGATATGTCGCCAATTGAACATGTGTGGGATGTCATTGGTCGGCGTCTTGCTCGTGATCCTCGTCCTGTTGCGTCTGCAGACGAACTTTGGGTACGCGTACAAACGATATGGAATGCTCTTCCTCAGTCAGACATTCAAACTTTGTTTGACTCCATGCCACGTCGTGTAGCAGCACTTATTGCGGCGCGTGGTGGCCACACAAAATACTGATTCTGATCTCTTGTTCTTGTTTGTTTGCTTTGAACATTTAATCATTTATTTGTACCACTACCACTCAACTGTGTATTAAATTGCATTCAATTATGACGATTCCTTCTTGGTGTTGCAATTTTCACAAACGTGAGTGTATAAATTACCCCATTTGACACTTGATTAATCTCAAATTATTCAATTTTAAGTAAAAGAATATATACATATAAATTTTAAAATGAAAGAAAAATGATCTTTTATATTTCCCAACAAATTATTCGTTAATGGCCACGTAAAATGCAATTTGAAGTTCGAGAATCGGCCCAATAGAACTGTCTTCTTTTTTTTTTTTCCCCGTGCAGTGCACCATCCTTGATTATTTAGTATAATCATTATAGTAATGAAATGCTATTTGGAGCATTTTAAAAATACACACATACGAATCCTTATTCAGTATTTTTTACATTTTAATATTGTTTTTCCTATTACTAAAAACCCATGCTCTAGTAAGACTAGCATTTAAATTTTATTCAAATACTTTCAAAATGTTTTGACATTAATTTCAAATGATTATCCGAGATTCAAAGACAAACAGAAAATAAATACAGAATTTCTAACCGTTTATCAGCACTTCTATCCACATATCTGCACAAAGGAGTTTATAAAACTTTCTTCCTTTACTACCTTAATTAAATCTAATCAAGATAAAACGCCAGATCAAGAATAATTACAAGAGACTGCAGTCTAAGAAAAATGACGTCACAACTTCAAAAAGTGATAATTTCTAATTAGTACAATACTAAAATTTAGTAACATTAGAATCTACAGTGTGATCATAAAGACACAGTGCACTTAACGATAAATAAAGAGTGGTGCGAAACGTTTACACTTAGTATTGCGAATGGCTCAAAACACATTCACACGCCAGATCTCAAAAATGCGTTCGGGTTCCAAATGGGCTGAATGCACACAGAACCAATGACAGCTTGACAGAATATATTTTCCCAAAAGAAACCCTTTACAGTTCTGGAACTTTCCACAAAAGTACTCGCACAGCTATTCTCAGTATAGCAGAGCACAATCATTAGTTATCACTTCAAACTACTAAAAACGTTAAACACAATGCAATGCAAAGCGCATGTTATGAGCGAAGCTCGCACGTAAATCTCTAAATATTCCGAAGTCTATTCTGAACTGAAAAACTGAGAACTGACGCTCTCTCCGGTTTTATGTAGTCCCCCCCTGCCGTTGAGAAATCTCTAGTACCTTCAATTTCTCAAAATTACTGAAAGGCATATACGGTTAAAGTTACATATAAGGGCCAGATACGGTCACAGTTACATGCGGGGATAAATTAAAGATATTCAGTTACATTACCAATTACAGTTATACAGAGTGTGAACCAAAATGTCGCCAAATAATTACTAAGTCTGGCAACTTTTGGAGATTTCTCGCCAAATTTGACAATAAAAATTAGTTGCCGAAACCATCGCCAACTTGGCGATATCTCGGCAGTTTAGGGAACTAGCCATTTACCTTGTAGAGTCATTAGGTTTTTTTTTTTAAGTAGGATACGTGAAAAATGTGCATTGCCCTCGGCGGGACTCGAACCGTGGACCACTCGAATACGCGTCCAGTATGCTCCCAATTACATCACGAAGGCATGCGGGAAAGGAGAGAGAAAATACCTTATAACCTCAGTGTTAATTTGACTTGGCCCTGTAATCTTATTTCTCCGACAGAGCTTGGCTTTCCTTGAAGCCGTTCATGTTACATTATGCAAAATTACTAACAGTTAGAATCTATAAGACACAGTACAATTACTGATAAAAAATAAAATGTGGTATGAAACATTTGCACTAAGTGAATGACACAGACGTGCAATCACATACTCGAAAACGCATTTCAGAAACAGCACAACTCAATTTTTTCACATGCCACGCAATGACAATCTTCAGTTCAACTAGCCCACAAGGTTTTCTTAAAAAATGCAGTATCATTTATTGCACTTCAAAGATAAAAACTAGGTGGGAAATGGGTCAAATGAGATTGGATATTAATCATTTATCTATGGAACCGTCATGCAAAACGGCCGTAGACTTGCACATTGTGTGAACGACTTCGGTTTATTGAGTGATGAAAGGATACGGAATATTGCTACAGCATCGTATTAGAAAATGATCCGCGTCCATGGTTTCGGTTAAGATGATACAGAATTAAAATTTTTGATAACATGGTTGTTACATTAAATTCGCGGTAAGTTTTTTATTTGTCTGAATAACCATGAAGAGTGGCATTCTTGTCAATTCGAAAAATCGCCTTGCAAAAACGGAGCTGTTTTGAACCGAATTAGCCATAAGCAAGTTACTTAAGAGTTCATAATAGTAACGTTACATTAGTTTTAGCAGCAGAACAATACATCTACAAAATTACATAGACGTAACACATTTTTAAGTACGGCCAACCAAACTCCTCAAAAAACCCAAAAGAGTCTGAACCAGGTATGTAATATATGAATTTGGAAACATATTTTATGAATTACAATAACGCTGCGAATGTTCACAAAGGCCGCGGAACCCCTATAGTGGTTTGCGTCGCTGACTGCCGTGCCGAAGGACCTTAGTTCGAATCACGGAGAAGGCACGGATGTTTGTAAATGTATACTGATGGTGAGGCATCGCGGTGCTTTAAAATATGCGGTGAGCCAAAAGTCCTTTCGTGTGGTTTGGTGGAAGAGGAGAGGGTGGAAGACCCTGGGACCCTCCCCCCCCGGGGTGTTCTCCATCGAATTGGGGGCGGAACTGAGCAAATAAATCGTACTGTCACCTGTAAGGTGCTCAAGGCTGTTACCAACGACAGTCGTATCTTGATCGCTCCTTGCCACCAGGAATTTCGTGGGCTTGGGCTGATGCTGCTGTCAGACAAGTGGCATAAGTATAGTTCGACCGTCTCAAACGCAACCGTGCCTGGCATTCTGACAAAGCACATGGACTCTTCCAAAAGGGGCGTTATTGCTTGCTGCGACGTGAAAGGTCACGTGAAAGTCTTCTCTTCTCCGGAAAAACAGAACGGAGGGAAAGAAAGTGTCCATCCTTCCACCCTATTTTGAGAATAATTCGATCCGAATGACGCATGCGTATTTGCGCTCATGGTCGCGGATGAGACGGTTGAACTATAACAACGTGTTCATAAAGATTATCAATTGGATAAAATGTAAATCACACGCATTTTAATTTGCAAGAGTTACATCATTAAAAGGTCAGACGAAGGATTTACATTATTAAGGAGTTCGTTTAAGGCTACATTAGAAATAAATTCAAGACCTTATGTTTCGAGCTGACAACATCAGTTAAGGCGACTGAATGACATATCGCTGGTAACATAATGTATCGTAACGTAACGACGCAAACGTTTGGAAAGACCCGCCTTTACAAGTTACTTTATCAATCAACAAGAATTACTCACAATTTAAATCATTCTTTATTCCTGCCATTTATCAACAACTAGCTTTGTAGAAAAGCACTTTATTTTATTATGCTAGAAAACATAGGCAAACTTTTTTAATAATGACCTTCCTTCTCAAATCAAATCTTAATATTATTAAAACAAAAATGGTACCATGATAACAAAACATAACATTCTTTGCTTACATTGAAAAATAAAATTTTAATTAAATTGCCTTATTATTCCTCTAGGTTTGTGATATTAATTTTTTGTATTTTAGATTTTGAAAAGATATTCATTCTGGAATGTATTATATTAAATTTTTCTATCAAAAAAAAAAAAAAAGAGAGAGAGAGAGAGAGAGAAAAACAAAAAACTCTAAGATATTCTTTATAAGTTTTCCGGGATAATTACAAATGGTAAAATCAAGCACTCGAATTCAAGATGAATTGCGTAAGCTATTCATGATTTAATCCAATAGTATAATTTCATGGCTTACTTGGAGCTTGACATTTTATTACCTGCGACTTTTGAAAAAAAAAGTGCGAAAGATTACGTTTTATGAAGGAATTCTTTTCCATAAAGTTTCCACAAGAATAAAAATAAAAAACACACTTCAATTTTAGATCCTACAAAATTAAATTCTAAAACTGCAACACAGTTTAACACTATTCTCTGAGCGAATAAAAAAAAAACTACTGTTCTCAATGAATAAATTGGTGCCTGAACCTGAGACTATCGACTCGATGAAAAGCAACCCCCTTTTTTAATTCAACTGACAAACCACCCTAACTAAGTGGCAAAAAGCAATTCCTGTTTCCTTCTAATTTTTTTCTCTCTGGAAGAGTACGAACAGTATTCGCCGGGAAATTTTTCTGTAACGCCGAGAGCTAAGGCAAGCATCCATCATGGCTGACATGAAGGGAGTTCAGTTTTAATGAGAAACTGCGAGAGAAAGGACGTTCTCTTTTTTGAGTCAGTTGATACGTGAAACTCTTTCTAGCTGCGAAACAGAGCTTAGATCCAACAGAGATACTCCACCCATGAAAAAAAGGAAATTATTATTTTCCGAAATAGAACAATCCATATATGATGATGGAAAATATTTCGTACCCATAAATCAAATTCAGCATGGAACATCGCTGCATCCAACATATTTTCATTCCACCAAAGCACCCAACTCATCAATACCTGAAAATTAATTTTTATATGGGAAGAACGCCCGCCAACCAGTGTAACAATTTCTAAAGCCAACCTGCTTCGGCTGCGTTTTAAGGACTCAGTGTATCACGAAATAATAATAATAATAATAAAAAAATCTGAAAGGTTTCAGATTTTAATTACGTCCAAAGGGGCGTTTATTTAACATTTTGTGTGTTACCTTTATTTGTTAAATACCATGTTCTTCGCACTTAAACCATAAAATTCAGTTCAACAGCAATATCGAAAAATAATTTTAAATTCTGCATATCTTTAGAAATTTCGGTACACGCTCTCACGCGCTGGAGATAAAAATGTTTTTCTGTACAACGTTGGTATTGCTGGCTTTGAAATCTTTGAGTTTGTTAATGAAAAATTCGTTAAAGTTTTAGAGAATATTGCTACGAATTTCACATTTTAAATTCCTTTTTATTTTCCCGGGCAACGCACGCAGACGATTTTTGAAGAGAAAGCTACGTCAAAAAAAAAAAAAAATGCATACATTTATGCAGATTTTTCATTTTTTAAAATTTAATGCAGAGCGATAACATTTAGTGGCAACAATTTGAAAAGTGATACGCCGTTTTTATGTTTCCGACGCAAAATCCCAAAACGAAAGTAATAGTCCTTCGGGACTAAATCCCTTTGGACTAAAAAAAAGACTCAATGTAACCTGAATGTAATTAGAGATTCCATGTATCTCCATATATAAAAACGCAAATCCCTAAGTTCGTATCATACATTCAAACCATTTGGGAAATACAACTGTTTGGTACAATTAGTACAATTTCTCTGCTTTCTCACAAGATATAAAATCGCAAGTCACCGCAGATCACTTTGGGGTTACCATGTAAAGGGAAAATCCTCCATTACAAATAATAGCTAATGATGAGGGATTCGGTGCTGATAGCTGATTGGTTGCTGAAAACGAATAACTTAAACGGGGAAATAATTATTTTTTTAAGGGAAATAAAAAATTGCGCGTTTCTTCCCCCCTCTCCAATGATAAAGGGAGTAGAAAAATTGTTTGAAATAGTTCTTCGTCCGAAACAAATGACTACTTGTTTCTGAGTTATGAGAGATGCATATATATATACCTACGTACAGAGACGTCACGAAAAAATATCTTCAGAATCCATTTTAAATCCATTTTACAATCGTTTTTTGGGGAAAAAAAAATCCTTTATTCTGTCCTTTATCCGTACGAACAGATGACACGCAAAAACATCGTCCAAATGGACTCGAGAGCGATAAAAATATCAAACGGCAGGAATAGTAGAAAGACCAAATTTTTGATGCACAAAACTGAAAGTTAACTTTCTGTCTTACTGGGCAAAAAGAGGCTGAATTTGGTGCAAAAACTGACTTAATTCACTATTCTACTAAGAGTTTCAAAAGTAAACAAATGGCGGATTAGTTAGGCTTAGAACCACTTAAAACTGTTAAATTGTTAATAAATCTACAACTACTGCATGCAGATTAACTAAACGCATAAAAATCTCAACCGGAACATAAAGAACAAAATAATTCAATCACTTTTAAAGCACAAAATGCACTATTTACCGATATATAAGAATAATAATAAAAAAAGAAGCTCAACAAGCCGAGTAACAGAGTGGGTGTACATATATGCATATTTATGGTTTGGTGCGGCCGATTGCAACCAAAAAAGGGAGGTGCACAACTACATGCTATAGTAGTCCCGTATACAAACCCATATAGGTTAACTAAGGGCATAAAAATCTGAACCGAAAGATAAGAACAATTTAATTCAATCATTTTTAAAGCAAAAAACGCACAATTTGCAAACTTATAAGAATAAAGAAACTGAGCTCACTGAGCCGAGTAACAGAGTGGATATATATATATATATTTATATACTTTTGGTGCGGCCGATTGCAACCGAAATAGGAGGTGCACATCTACATGTTATAGCAGACTTATATACAAAATTTCAACGTTCTCAAGCCAATCGTGTTTGAGTTATGCGAGATACATACATATACACCTACGTACAGATGTCCCGAAAAAATCCCCTCTGAATCCGTTTTAAATCCTTTTTACAATCGCTTTGGAAAAAAGAGTCTTTTATTCTGTCCGTACGCACAGATGTCATGCAAAAATATCGTTCAAATGGATTTTTGAGCGATCCAAAAGTATCGGGTATCCCGAAATTTTTTGCGATCACAAAACTTCCTTTGCTTTCTATACGGAAGTAAAAATGAAATTGCAGTTTACAACTAAAACGTGAAAACAGCAATATTTCTTTACCTACTCCCAAATGGGCGATCCCAATTTATTTTATGTCTAGAAGTAGTGAATACGGAATATGTAAAAACGTATTATAAAAACAACAAGAAGGTACAATGTGTAGATATGACTAAAGTTGCAAGCCTGAATGCCAGCTTCACTTCCAATTAGCATTTTTCTTTATTTCCGTAAATACAAATTACAAAAGTTTAGCTTTCGTACCAATGTGAAGAGTTATACTAATTTTGAATTACCTAATACAGAGTAAAATTTCAAATATTCAGACAATAAGGAATTTCGGTCTTCTCCAGTACACAGGTAAATTTCTCATATCTTCCCTCTAAATACCTACGAGTTCTACATGCGCTTGATTAAAATGTAGTCTACGAAAATTTGTCACCATTTGAGCTTAGCCGACTACGTCTCGGTTCCTTCCATTCGCCTTTTAATTGGGGAAGAATAAAAGGAATTTTTTTCTTCCCAACAACGTGCCTTCGTGGTGTAAATGATAGCACGCCCAGCTAGCAATCTGAAGTTCCCGGTTGAAATCCCGGAGAGGACATAGTTGATTTTTCGCGTAACGTAGTTTATCTCTATTTAAAAAAAAATATGAAAAATATACGAAACGATCCATTGGTTTGCTTCTTGAAGTACGTTTTGATTACATGCAATGCGCTAAAACACAATAGAGTATAAATACTGATACTAAAATTACATTACGACTTTATGCTCTTCACATCAAAGCGAAAAAAAATTAAAAACACGTTAAGTCAATTAACAACAAATTTAATCTTATACGGCCCTAAAGAGAAAAACAAGCTCTCCGGATGTAATTTCGGACAGCTGAAGTTCGGCTGCTCGTGATTATTATCACTAAATAATTTTTAATATCATTAATATTTCTAAAAGCTTTCAACCCACTAAAACAATACGGGACCTAAGCAAGAATCTCGCAACTGAAGTCCGCCACATATTAGCAATATTCAGCAAAAAGCTGTCTTTTCATCCTTCGACAAAGTAGCATAATATTAGGCTTACCTCCTACAAATTCATTTTACAGACGGGAAAAAGAGGATCGCAATCCATAGGAGTAGAGTCAGTCTCTTTTCACCGAAGTTCGATAATTTAATTGCGTTCGGAACTTCAAAAGAATCACCAGCTCCCTTCATCTGAAAAGACCCGAATCGAAAAGCAGTCAATCGAAAATATGTCGATGTCATCCTCCGACTGGGCTCAGAGTTTAACGGTATGCCAAGATGACTAATTAGGGAGAAGCCTTCACCACGTTTCCTGAATATAATGATGTATAAGGTCTTGTTCCTTCACACACCGTTGGCTTCTACCCCAAATTGGACAAAGTTATAAGCAGATGGTGCCGGTTACTATGGGTGAAAGATATCTCTCCAGAGGTAAGCGATATAACCTGCAAAGAATGATGCGCCCTTACGCAAAGCTAAAGCAGATTATGCATTTTACTCTCCCCGAAAAACAACTATAGAATTAATATCAACAATAAAACAAAATATCTTTCCTAAAGCTTACTCCTTAGTACACGTCTAAATCAGACACTAACTTTTAAAAATCGAAATTAAGACTTGATCGGGTTTTAAAATCGTGGCAAACACGCTGGCTGCATGGGAGTTTTCGTGGCTTTCCCCACATGTAAAGTGAATACCAACCAGTTTCTCTTAGAAAGTCCTTCACGAAAGCATCCTTTCACTTCGGCAGATAGTCTTAGAGAGCTTTACCATAATCGAAATAATCCAATCCAAGCTATTTTCTTCCTCCTATCTGCATGCCATCGTGCTGCAACGGTAGCACATTCGGCGCATATCGAGAAGTCCAGGACGTCTCCAACATCAAATTAACCTAATGACTCTACAGTGGCGCCCGAACTAAACGGTGGTGAATGATGATTCTTTGCCAGGATTTGGCGACTCTGTTCACTATTCCCCGGTCGATCTTTAAAAGGGGGTATATAAGGTATTCCCCCCTCCATTCCTGCATGCCTTCGTGGTGTAACGGTAGCACACTCGGCGCACATTCCAGAGGTTCGGGTTCGAGTCCCGGCGAGGGTATTGCTCCTTTTTCACGACTCCAGCATCTAATTAACCTAAGACTCTGCAAGACTTAGTTATGCTTTGTATGTTATGAATTGAACGGAAAACATACGTGAAATTATCACATCAAATGAAAATGGCGGATTCGTTGGTTAATTAATTAGGCAAAACATTCTAGGGCTATCTGCGTAAAGCTAAGGATGCGTTCACAGAGATATTTCTACAGTTGGAATGCATAATTTAAATACTGCATTAATTTTCGACTGCTAAGGTACGTACCACACACAAGCATCACATTTTACCGAAAAATATTTTCTGGGAAATAAGTTGAGTAACTTAAACACTTTAAGCATTTTCAATAAAATATTATTGGTCTTATATTAGATATCGGTCTTATACTATATATATTATCTTCAACTGAATGTATAAACCACTTTTGTGAACAATTTACAGTAAACTTTTCTAAGTACTCGCAAAAAATATCATTTTATTTACCGGTCCTCAGAACATCACTATACTATTCGTAGACTAAAATTTCGCCATGTTATTCAGAGATTCAAATAAAGAATATGGGCACTATCAGTTTATGAATCCTCCATCATTTTGGGAGATACAGTAGACAATGCTTAATATCATTACGACTATGTTATGATTCAGATATTATCGAATTACCGAAGTCCCGCCCGCTTGTATATGGAAACACAGAAAATGTATCGCTTACTGAGATAAAAAATTAGGTAACTATGGAATAAATAAAAAAATCTGATGTATACATCAGATGACTTCCTTGTACGGAATACTAAATTGTACGCATTTTTTCTTGCATTTCATTTAAACTTATTCGATTGAATGGAATCTACTTCGTCAATAGCGCAAAAACTACAATAGAATACATGCACTCTTTAAAATTCACTATATTGGTTTACCACAGCGACACTCTGACGCCAAGTTCACTTAACAGCGTTACATCTCATTCATTTTATAACTCAGAATGCACAAAAATTAAGTACATCACCAGAAGAATTATCTAATCGTTGCCACATGTTCTAATCAAATACTATAAAAAATATAAAAAGATGCATAAAAGAAATTAAGTAAACAAACGAAAAAAAAAAAACCAGTTTTCACAGACGATTTAGTATTTCTCATTCAATTAATTAAGTTCTCACTTCGCGACAAGCCACAAATACATAAAAACTCAAAATATCTATATTAAAAATTACGAAGTAAATCTTTAACACTTATTTCCTCGAATAAATTCCAAAATGGATTAAGCATGATTTAATTCGCAATAATAAAAAAGACGTTAGCTTTGTTGCTGCGAGCTTAGTTTCTCTAAATTGGCAACAAATCCACTATTCTGCTAACTTTCAAATGTAAACAAATATGGCTGCTATGCTAAAAATAATAAGGGTTAGCCGCACTTCAGCAACTTTTAAATTGTTGATAATTCTACAAATATTGCATTCAGATTTACGAAAGGCATAAAAACCTTAACCGGAAGATAAGAACAACACAACTCAATCATTTTTCAAACAAAAAATGCGCAATTTACCAATATATAAGAATAAAGAAACTGAGCTCACTGAGCCAAGTAACAAAATGAGTGAGTAACACTTTTGGTGCGGCCGATTGCAACCAAAAAGGGAAGTGCACATCTACATGTTTTAGCATTCTTATACACAAAATTTCAACATTCTTAGGTTACTTGTTTTTGAGTTATGCGAAATACATACGTATAAAAAAAAAAAAAAAAAAACCCTCTTCTGAATCCATTTGAAATTAGTTTTAAAATTCGTTCGGGGAAATAGAGGCTTTTATTTCGTCTTTAGCTACATATGTCACGCAAAAACATCGTTAAATTGCATACGATAGTGGTCAAGATGGAGATTTTCGTTGAAATATGGTACCCAGAATTTTTCCTCACGACAATACTTCCTTTACTCTGTACAAGGAAATAAACAATCCTACAGTACATTTTTTAAACTGAATTAAAGTCGTCAAGTAAGTTAAAAATTGATAAAAAAAAATGCCAAGTGACAGAGGAATGTCGTCAAGTAAAGGATTAAGGCGCTGAATTACTTGGTTTCGGTTTTATCCAATCATCTCAAATTAGGCAAAAAATAGGGTTCGACGCTAGAGCTGATGCATATCGCACCGCATGGAGAATTTATTACACCGGTAGGCAAAATAATTAGTACCAGCCCTGCAAAAAACGACCTAGTTTGACGAAGATATTCAATAACTCTATCGATTTTGAGAGTAATCAGACACAGGTCCCTCTTCTTCAGAGATTAAGGGGGAAAAAATCTGCATTTTCCCCCCTGAGATAAAAATTATCTGAAAAGATCTTCGTTAAACTAAGGCTGCTTTTTTGTCTAATTTTAAATTTTACATCGGGAAATTCTCCTCCAGTGAGGGATAACTCTCTCCCCCCCCCCGAGTATTAAGATTAGAAGTACAGCATCGGTTAAACAATTTCCAGAATAGTTCATAAAATGAACTTTTGCGTTAAAGATATTATAAACAGTCCATAAACAAATATTTACATTTTCCTTATTAAAGTGCTGCGAAAGTATCTATTTGTATCTTTCTAGTAATAATTATATTAAATTAGTTGAATTCCATTGCGATTTAAAGGATATGTTTCCGCATCGTTTAAGGTTGCTAAAATAGCCGTGGTCAAATGTTATCACATTAAGCGACGCATACTGTAGCACTACAATAGAGCATCAGGCTTTTCATCATGAAAAGCATCAGGCTTTTCATCTCCGCAATGACACTGTAGTACGAGGGTTGCTATTTATATTTCTGGCCTAATAATGAAAAAACAGATGTTTATAATCGAAATTGGTTTTATTGCTTTCTAAAATATTCTCCATGAAGACCACATATACTTTTGCGTGCGTCTGAACCAAGCACTTTTCCACTCCGCTTGAGGTAACTCCTGAAACGTGAGTTTTGAATGCATTAACAGCTTCTTCGGGTGTCGAAAATCATGACCACGTAATTTATTTTTGATGTGCGAGAATAAAAGAAAAGTCATCGGGTGCCAAATCAGTGCTGTACGGCGGATGACCCATCAATTCGATGTTTTGGATCGTCAAAAATTTCCTTTGTTTTAGCCTATATGTGAGAGCTCGCATGGTCATGATGAAGACCGATTCGCCTCATCTGCTTTTTTCGAAGTTCTCCGATGGCTTCTGGCAAACAGATGGTCGTGTACAATTCGGAATTGATCGTCCTGCGCTTCCCTAACGCCACTGTCGCCACGTGACCGGTAATGCCGAAGAAACAAGCAACCATTTGCTTCGATGTGCTTCTTCCGCGAACAACTGTTGTTGGATTTGACTCGTCCTGGAAGAACCATACAGTCGACTGCTGCTTTGTTTCGGGCTCATAAGCATAGATTCAAGATTTGTCATCTGTTTAGATGTCATACACAGCCTTTGATGCAGCTTCAACGTATTTTTCTAATATTTCCTTGCACTAATCGAACGAGCCTTCTTTTGAACATTTGTAAGTTATGCGGGATCCAACGCGAACAAATCCTTTTTACGGTTAAATGTTCATGTAATATCTTATTGATGCTTGTCATACTAATGCCCAGAGATCCTCAATCTAAAGGTATGTCAGATGACGATCTTGCTTGTTCAGGCACATCATCGATATATTCTGGCACAACGATCGATTTTGGACAGCCTTCACGGAATTCGTCCTGCCGCAAACGCCGACCACGATTGGATTCTTTATACCAGTTTCTTAGAGTGCTGTAGAATGGTGCTTTATTGCTGTGTAAAGAAAAGTTCATCGAAGCACTCTTGTCTTGATAATCCACGTCGAAAGTTATGAAAAATAATCGCAGGAAAAAATTTGAGTCAATTCCGTTTATTGCCCGAGATGAATTTTTCAATTTTCTGTAAACAAAACAAATCGCGCTAAAATGGCAAAACGTTCTTAAGAAGTTATGATTAAAAATATCAAACTTTCAATTGGAATAGTCTGCGGTCGCCTAGCAACACTTACTGTTGCCAAGGCCAAAAATATAAATAGCAACCTTTGTAGCGAACCCAGTGGTTTGGTATAGCTTCCGCAATCGCCAGTATTGTCGCATTGCCACTTTCTAAGAGAAATTGATTGGTTTTTAAACTAAGCAATGGAGGCATCACGAAAAACTTAAGAAGCCCAGGTGCCGGAAAGAGCTGCGAGGATGAAATATCCAAATTCATAATTTAATCTTTCATCCACCCATAGGCTGCTTTCATTTCTATGAATTCTGTTTTTACCTCATCTCAGCTTTGAAGAAAATTAATATAATTTCCATGCTATAACAGGAATCTTTTTACTTAACTCAGAGTCGTAGATTCTAATGAGACACACACAGGCATGCGTAGAGAATATAGATACTTCGAAAGCAAGATATTAATCCTTCAAGTATCTATACTGGCTTTCATCTGAATGCCTTGAAATTAAGAAAAATTCCAAGTCAAATTCATGAGGATTTTCTTACTGCCTTTCTTTACATGAAGGCCACCATTCACTGCAGAAAGCTTTAAAAAAAATTCCATGTGGCCAAGACGTGGCTCCCTTGTACGGCCTATTAAATTATAGATTTTTGCGTAGCATTTCATTTAAATTCATTTAGAATGTCATTTCTCATTCAACTTGACGGCAAGACAAAAATACATAAAAATTCAAAACATCTTCATTAAAAACTGTAAAATACAGATAAACATAAAACACCAAATACAGTTTAAAAAGTTTAAAAAAAAAATTGCTTACAACTAAAATTAGCGTTTCTACGCAAACACAAGCAATTCGGCCAGCGGGCAGAAGACATAATTTTAGGTGCACAAAACTTTAAGTTTACTTTTGGTCCTACTCGGCAAATGGACACTGAAATTGGTGCAAAAACTGACTTAATTCACTGTTCTATTAATGGTTTCAAATGTAAACAAACGGCGGCTTTGTTAGTACCACTTACATAATTTTTAAATTGTTCATAATTCTATAATTATTGCATGCAGATTAATTAAAAGAAAAAAAAACCTTAACCGAAAGATAAGAACAACATAATTCAATCATTTTTAAAGCAAAAAATGCACAATTTACAAACATATAACAATAAAGAAACTGAGCCCACTGAGCCGAGTAATAGAGCGGATATATATATACATATATTTATATACTTTTGGTGCGGCCGATTGCAACTAAAATAGGAGATGCACATCTACAAGTTATAGCAGTCCTACATACAAAATTTAAACGTTTGAGGCTACTCGTTTTTGAGTTATGGGGTACATACGTACGTACAAATGTCGGGGGAAAAAACTGTTTTGAATCCATTTTACAACCCGTTTTGGGAGAAAGAGTCCTTTATTCTGTTCGTAAGTATACATGTTAAGCAAAAACATCATTCAAATAAATTACAGGGCAGCCAAAATGGATATTTTCGTTGAAATATGATATCCGGAATTTTTTGCAATTACAATACTTCCTTTGCTTCGTACATCGAAGTAAAAAACCGACGAAGATTTGATTTATGTTATCACGCACATATCCATTTTAAATACCATGTAAAAAATACATTCGAAATGTATAAAGAGTTGACAGTATATGAAGTACAACTTCTATACAAAATAAAATTATAAATCACTACTATTAATAAACTTCAGTCATATTTTATTCATCAGAAACATCATCTAAAACATTTCACCAAAAATGAAAAAAAAAATACATACGTACAACAAAATTCTAATAAATATCAATTCGACACTATTAAAAGTAAGATAAAGAACTATCAAATTAGGGGATCTTTCTCGAAGAAGCGGCCAACCAATTGAACTGTCCACATGTTATCCGCACGCACATTTGAAAACCAAGGGGGTCGACCACAAGGGATGCGTAAACAGACGTGCGTGACCGCAGCATCTCCTCGCCCTTCGCCGGGGCCTGCAATTAGGGCAAAGACGTGCGCCTGCCAAATTGCCACTTGTCCAGGTCAAACATAGTCATCAACAGGAGGCATTCTCCTCCCTCCCTAAGAAGCATTCGCTCTCCCGTCGCCTCACTACTGAGGGTGGGGTCTGCCACAAGCAGAAGGGCACACACAAATTAATTCCACTTGAGGACTCAAGTTGCATCGGTTCCTTGTTCACTCCCACCCTAACTCCATCATCTCATGTTTTATGTTACTGCATATAAATAAGAGATTTGGGGAATGAAAACACTTAACGTTAAAAGGCTTTCCACAACTGGGTAGTTAGGCCATTTTCCGAGACTGCAATAATGCATCGACATTGTTTTAAAATTATGAGTTCTTACAACTCGATTTTTTCTAGTTTAGAAACTTTTGAGTCTGAATCATAATTACTTAATGCCCACAGCATTCGGGTGAAATCCATACGCACTATGACAGGCTAAGTTCAGGTAACAACAAAATGTCATATATTTTAGCTTCAATCACAACATCCGCAGCTTCCGATCCGCAAACGTTCTAAACATTTGGCATGCGCAAGATTTCAATTCATACTGTTCTGACTATGAATTCAACGAAAAGAAACAGTTGCTCTCAATATTGTTGTTGACCTCAGAAGCTTAACCACCAGCGGCCAACCGGTAAGAGTTTCCCGCGATGTATAGCCTGAATATAATATGATACATCATACATCAATATATTATATAATGATATGATACATCATATATTCTCCTATGTTTAAACATTTTATTCTAAATTCTAAATTTTATTACATGATATATTATGTATTATTCTCTACTTTATTCTGTTTTCAGTATTCTTTTAAATCTGTCGTATGATATATTCTATGTTTTAGCATTTTATTCTTAATTTGGAAAATCCAAAATTTTCTTATATGACACATTATATACTTCATGTATTATTCTATATTGTATTTTCTGTTTCTTTTCTATTTTCTGTTATTAAGTATTATTCTAAATTTGTCTTATGATATATTCTATGCTGGTTTAATGTAAAACTTGTTTTATTAGATTTCCCTCCTTTCCCAAAGGTACAAAGTGTTCGAGATCTGGTCTCATCCGCTAGGCTAATAATTGATTCACCCATTACATAGTAACCCTTCTAATGAGACTTCTTCTAGTTTTCTTCTAATAACCCTTCTCCCTTTTCAGTCTTCCTCTCTTAATAATAAAATTCTAAACCTCCCTCTAAAGGGGGGTGGAACTATCATCACGTTTATTCTTATAGTCGGTAAGTGATTGGAAGCTATACCTGTTCGATCTTTAATGAAATTTCTGGTGTTCCCAACACTTTTACCTATACCTGTATAACCTGAATACGAACCAGTTTTCCTTAGAAAGCTTGTAGAGGTTACTTTAAGTTTCTAACAGTTATTTTGAGATTAAATATGGTTTACTGTCTATTCTCGTTTTCCCATCTACTATTCCCTGCGAGAATGTTTTTTTAGTATCCCGTTGTATGCAAATAAGTTAGAAGGAGTACTTAAGGAAGGTTCAGCTTACTTCGAAAGAGAGGACGTAAAAGTCCTTAGTGGCGAGTGTTTGTTTGCCGTCTGAGAACTTCGTTCATAAATACGAAGTAGCCAGACGGCAAACACTATACGTTCGGCGGTGTTGTAGATGCCTATTGATAATCGTTGGCCAGGTTAAATTAACCCCTTTCCGTGCCATTTACCTCGACGAAACTTGGGCCCAAGTGTTATGGGTCAACGCGTGGCAAACAAGCCAAACTGATGCTTGAGAACACTCACAATACGAGCCGAAACGTACATGCCTGTGTTATAGACAGTTTTGCGTGATACTGCTGGCGTGGAAGTAAACGTTAATCCTTCTGCTTTCGTAGATATTATAAATATAATATATTTTGTAATAAATAACAGTTCCAAAATTACATTTCCTAAATAAACAACACTTCAAGTAAGTAAACTTTAAGGATTAAAGTTTAATCCTTAGCGGAAGTAAACTTTAATGAACTGCTTTCACTTAAATCTTTTGCATTTTGTACGGGTTTATTAAATTTTGCTAACTAAACTGCTATGTAACGTCAATTATGAGAATCGTGACTAATTTTTGTGGTGTACTGATAGGAACTAACTTTCGATTACGACCGTGAAATTACGATGTTAATTTTCACGAGCCTGGCTCGTGATGTTTATGTTTGGGACAAAATATTCATCACGAATCAGATTCGTTAAAGCACATGAAGGGGTTAAGGGCCAACTACATTAGGTACTTGTGTAGCTTCGGTTAAATCTGTTTAGTTTAGTATAAGATTAATTTCTTATTTTTCTTATCTTGATTTGAAGCCCAAGTAGAAGCTTTCCTGTAAGTGCGAGAAGGGGCCGTCAGTGACTATTTCTTTCATTGAACAAAAAAGTATTTTAACCCTTTACTAGACTCTGTCGTTAAATACTCGAGCTCAGCTATAAGTCGGTACCCAGTTCACTAGGTTCCTTTACAATCAACATAGATCAAGAGTTGAGGAACATTATAAGCTCTTCACGAAAGCATTTGAGGAAGTATCCTCAGTGTGCTCTGCATAATCTAAAAAGGGTAAGATAAGAAAAGGAAGAACTAAAACAGAGGCATGAGCAGAAGAATATGGAAAGATATGAATTAAATTTGTAAATATCAAGCCTACTAACAGAAACTAAGTACTTTATGGTAAGCTCACTCTAAAATACGGAAATCAGAAAATGCATCACGGAAATTACTTTTGTTTACGTCTGAAAACTTTAAAAACAATTTTTTTTTTTTTTTTTTTT
>KK112046.1:956366-977670 GCA_000611955.2 Stegodyphus mimosarum | reverse complement strand
ATTCTAAAATGATATTAGGATAATTACGCATAAAAAAAACTAAAAAAACATGTATGTTTTGTAACAACAACACAATAAAATATTTACGCATCTTTTTAATTTGAATATTTTCAAGATATTCTTTGCTAATTTATGTCACTTTTTTTCCCTTGAACATCTTTTTTGCTTCAGTCAATAAATCAATGATCTCACTAATCTCTGCTTCATATGCTTCATATACTTCGTGTGCTAATGTTTGAACATTGTATACCTTGCACAAAAAGTTGGACAGATCTACATCTCCCGTTCTACTGGACCGATTGTCGAAATTTAACTAGCGTTTTCCATGTCTCGAAAGCGCAACTTAGGATATATATTAGATTTACATATAGCAATGCAAAATGACTTTTTATGAAATAACATATCTATTTTTTTTCCATATTTTGGTTCTACGACTCGAATTATGTCAAAGTGCCAAGTTTTGTTAAACTCACACGAGTAGTTTTTGAAAAATTAGCTCTCAAAATTTTACCTGCTACTAATTTAATAAATATTTATTAATATCTCTTTTTCATTAAACTTATTTGATTCTTCCTTTTACATTTCGAAATTTAGATTTATTCCAAATAAAATCCCCCCCTTTTTTGATGTTTTCCTAAAATTTGTATTTTTAAATAATTTTTATGAATTTTTTGGAAAACATTTTGAATTATAACCTATAACATTTTTACCATCATCTTAAGGTAGATGTATTTTTTGTTAGGCATACCTACAAAAAATTAGAGTTTTTTATTCAAAGTTTCCTAAGATAATGTGATTTTACATTTTGGCGCGTTTTGAAAATTGTCATATTCGTTATAAGCGATAGCAACGCCAAATGTGGTTTACGCACTTTGTTTTACGCTTATGACCATTTTTCCGCTCGTGTACAATGAAAAAAAAGGAAAGGAAAATAGGTTGCTGTGAATTAAGAAGTTCTCCAAGTGAATTATTTTTGGCGCAAATTGAAAAAAAATGCGCCGTGATAAATTTTTAAATTTCTCCATAAATTTCTCACCAGAAATTACAAAATTTAATATCTAGGCATAATTTGAGTCGTAGAATCGAAATATAGGGGGGGAATTGGTGTTATTTTAAAAAAATTCCAATTTTGGGTCAAAACACCTATGTTAGAATAATTGCTATATATAAATCTAACATATATCCTAAGTCGCCCTCTCGAGACAGGGAAAGCGTGTTAAATTTCGACAATCGGTCCAGTAGAACGGGAAGAACGGTAGAACTCTCACTTTGTGCGTGCGTGCCTGCATGCGTGCGTGCGTGTCTGTGTGTAACTATGAAATTATACAAGGTCAAGTCCGACACTAGAGCCAATGTGGCAGAATATTTAGAAGTTAATGATCAGCAAAATTATTTAGGGATGATAAAATTTTTAAAATATAGAACAGACACTGGGGAGCGCAATTTAGGTCTCATAGAGATTGCATCAGATGGCAAAATGCCTAGTACTAAGCCTGTATACGGTACAGTGAGACATATAAGATTAATATTTTAAATTGCCAGTTTTCAGTTTCTTTATTAATCGAAAAATGTCTTCCCACAGATTCCTTGCCATGTGGCAGGGTTAGGACTATTTTTGCGAATTTCCATGCCTGTATATAGTGAAATGATGAGAAAATAAAAGGAAGATAAACATATAAATACAAAGACATCCAGAATCAAAAGCAAGAAATTCAAATAACTTTGTTTTAACTGGTCTTCCAAACATTTTTTCAAAAACTAAGAAATTCATCACAAATTTCTGATAAAACACACTCAATAATACCATGAAAACATCTTTCACTTGGTCACATTTTTCTGGAATCTTCTGGAATCGTAATTCCAAAAATCTTGTTTTCAAATCCTTCTAAGCCTTCCGAAATGCACGGTCTAAAAATTAACACTACCCACTCTGCGTGACTCTGCAACTACATAGAAAAATGTAAAAGAAGAAAAACAAAATTAATATAAAAATAACTACAATAGCATTTATGCTTTGCTTTTGCTAAGAAGTGATCAGGAAACTGTGTTTTGTTGCATTTATTATCATATTAATTTTTCAGAATAAAAATATTCCTAATTTCTCGCAGTGACAAGTAATGTCGCTTCACAATATGATATGAGAAAGTAAAAATACTTTATTTTAATGCATTTTCGTAGTTATAATTTTAATATATTATGTTACATTACACAAATGTTATCTTTTGATGTTACATTACACAAAATTCGTAACATTACGTTTATTCTATTATTTAGAAGCACATTATTCTATTTTGTCAGAAGATATTCAAATAGAACATGATTGAAACAAAAAAATGCAACATCGAAATTGATAAAATTCTGAATTAAAATTTATAAAAAATAATCTTTACTTAAACAAACTGAAAATTGATTATAAAAGAAAATTACACCTGCAATATGCACTGCAGCTTATTGTATAATTTCTGTTGCATTTAAAATTGTTGAAACTGGAACTATTAATTAAGATTAACGTAATCAAAAATCAATATTTTGGATTTATTTTTAAAGACAATAAATATCTATACGAAATTGCTCTAGCCAGACTCAGTGAAATTAATTCTAACTGCAATCATTAAAATTCTTAAATATATATTTTTCTTTTTTCTAAGAACTACTTTAGGCGGCAAGCAATAGCTCGTAAATAAAATAAATTAAATGCGCTTGTATTCTGTAGTGAATATCTGTTGTTAAGCCTCAATCGTTCAATTACAAAATTTTAAAAATATGCAAAAGCTAACGATGTTTTTTAAGCGTTTAAACTTTTCCTCTGCCATTGATTAATTAAAAATTAACCACTCTATAAAATTCTGAGCTGTATTCTTTTCGTGCGCAATATTTGGAAAGGAATACTATTGCATACAATTTTAAACGTTCCATGAGTCTTTCGATGGACGAAAAGTAAATTGTGAGCATATGAGAATTTGTCCATGCTTTCGTAATAATACTTAGCATAATCTTCGATAACAGTAGATAATACTATTTACTGAATACATGTTATGTTTATGAACATGTAGTTCTTAAGATTCAATAACCAAACGAAATCTGAAAGAACTTTGCCTCGACAGCCGTTTGAAAATAAATTAATAAGCTAAGACATATAGATACGTTGATACAATTTCTAATTTAAAAAGGAGTATGGGCAATAGCATCATCAAAATTAGAAATATTTAAAACGGTATTTTAAAACCTCTATCTATGTTTCAGGTACTGTCAAGAGGTAGGATCGTGCAGCAAGGTTCCCACCAACGAACATTTTACTTTGATGAAGACGCTTTCGAAGATGACAGTACAAAGATCTTCAGTGATAGTGTAGCTGGAAATACTATCTCGCTGTCAAATGTCGGAGAGTTCGTTCTTAGCTTTATACCGAAAGCGACTATGTCCCCTATTGCCCGATTGCTTGTGTTCTATGTACGTGAAAATGGAGAGATAATTGCCGATTCAAAAATGTTTCGCATACAGAAATGCCTGACGAATAAAGTAAGAGACTTCTATACATATCTGCTTTCATATTAATTTCAAAAACTTTTGTCCTTTGCAAAAAGATATTTAAAGCAGCATAATATGTAAGCCGTATATAAACTCTAGGGAAGGTTTCTGATGGTCTGTTAAGATTTTAGGTTTCTTAATTTTAGGTAAGGCTAAACTTTCGTCACAAACAACAGTATCCGAGCACAGAAGCTACTATGCTCTTATCTGCAAGCCCTTTTTCAGTTTGTGGCATTGGCTTGGTGGACAAGAGTATTCAGTTACTAAGCAAAGACACGAAATTCGATAAAGAAAAGGTTGGCAAGAGATGTTTTTTCTTGGTGCTTTTAATTAATTGATGTTGCAAATGACAGTCCCTGTTGTACCTTAAACTATTGATTTCATTGTATGTGATTTATTTTACCTAGTTGTTCCAATGGATGGAAAGCCATGATGTCAGTTCGGATACTGAACCTCGCCGATCCCGAAAGCGTCACTGCAATCGATATCCTTTAAGTAGGTTTCCATAATTCTTTTATCAAGGTTTAAAATGACAACATAATGCAGACATTTTCATTAAAATAACCTAACATGGATAAAAAGAGAACAAATTTATTTTAAAGAAAATTGTGTATGTTATTATTATAATACACGTATAATTATATTTTTTCAGCAAGTCTGAATTGTAAAATATAAGGTTTATCTGTAAAGTTTTGGAACTTAATGACAAAATAGAACTGTCTGAATATAAAAGGTACTCGTCTTCATTTTCAAAGCAGATTTGGTGTTTTAAAATAGCGCATGATTTTAAACAGATTTTTATGCTGATTTCGAAAATGATATTTAAATTTGTGTCCCGTCACAGCATTTTCTAAATTGTAAAAGTTTTATAATAGGAAAAAGACGCTGATAAATTAAAGAGTCTGACCTTCTTTACTAACGTAAACTAGTGCCAAACTCCTAACGATGTTAAGCGAATTATCACTGCGCCTGGGAATAACAAACAATAGGGTCTTGAAAAGGTTTTAACAACCATTTTATCAAAATCAAAAAGTAACAGAAAGTTTTTCGTGCTTTACAAACTTGGCCAGCCATTTGTGACAAGATAACTTAAAATAAAAGTCAATTTTGAAATTTGAGTAAGCTAGCAGTCAAAGACTACACAATAGAATTTAACTCAAATTTGGATAATAGAAATAACCAGCGTAAGCATGTAAATATCGGCAGCAACAGCGCAAAACCCAGAATTGAAAATCTTATCACAGCTGACAAACTAGCAAGTGGCCTTGAGAGGCAGAAATACGCTCTATCTTGAAAACTTCAGCAGATTCTTCCCGAACTACCGCGCCAGGCTCTATTATGCCGGTACAATGAAATAAGCAATAAAGGTACCTACCTGACAATGAAAATATCCTGACCGAAGCGAACTCACTTAGGAGAAACCACAGAAAGTGATGGAAAAAGGGGGACCGTGAAACCTCACAGGGCTAAGAGAAGGAGAAAGTCTCTGTTGATAAGTAGTGTCATCTATTGAGCTTAGAAACCTTACCTCAGCCACCGTTCAGAAGACAGTCCTAATAAATTAATTCGTAAAATTTTAAGAACTAAACAATTTTTTCAAAAAATATCATGTATTTATTTTGACATTTTTCCAAGAAACCTGGAATGTTTTCATGTTTCTGATAGACGAAGCGATAGAGACCATGAAGTGACAGAGTCCAAGCGGGGCACAGAGGAGAAAAAAAGGGCCGGGGGAAAACGCAGAAGATTTGAAAGTCTAGCCAGGCTCAATGCTGAAATTTGGTAACCCTACGATAACAACATCAAGTGTGGAAGAAGACGTTATCTCAATCCGAGAGTGAAGTTAACGAAGAACCTGATGGAAGTCACTAATTAAACAAGGAATAACAAATTAGAGACGATATTCACGAAGAATCTGAAGAGCTCAAAGAAAACGATAACTTCGGAGATAATCTTAGTAAAAAAAAGTAAATTATAAGATAGCGCATCGGACAAAGGGGAAGAAGAAGCGGATGAAAAGAAAGTAATAGCAATATTTTGTTTTCTGACCTCTCTGACTGGCCTCTCCCAATTCCAGATAATCTAAGAGTTGGCTTAATTAAAAAAAGAGATGTGTTTCAAAGCAAACCTATTCTATTTCAGGAGATAAGAGAAACACGCCAAAGTAAAACATACAATTAGCAAAGCAACAACCTAGTGTTTGACTTAGATATTCGTCAGGACTTAAACACAGAGTAGTTATTTTGCCTAATTTTATGGTCCATTAGTTTCAGTTAAGAGACACGGGAATAAGAGTGATACCCGTGTTCCTTGTTCTAACAGTCGGTTAACGTCAGATTTGCTCTATATCAGTCAGTCAAATGACGAGAAAATGCCGAGAACCTGGACGGCATATTCAATTAAAGACCAAATTGTATTTTTTTGTTGTAGGCTCTTTAGCACAGATAAAAGTTTGAGTAATACATCTAAATTTGTAACTGGTTTTCAAGATTGGTGGAAATTTAGTCCGAAAGTTCACAACCATGAATCCTCAGAAAAACATGAAGTTTGTTTTGCAAAATAGAAAACGTTAAGAATAAATCTAATTGCTAACAGAACAACTGATCCAGTTAGCAAAACAACTGCTGAAACCGAAGGCAGAAAATAAAGAAATCTCTTCAGAAGACTCCTAGAAGTCACATTGTTTTTGGCTAGACAAGTCAACTAAGTCACCATCGAGTAAGATATTAATAAGCTATTTGTTTCACACCACATAAAATGAGTTCATAGCAATATTTTCATAGCAATATTCACCACATAAAATCTCACTTCTGGACGGAATTATTAAAGAAATGATTTTGACTGATATTGGACGACCCTTCGGGCAAATGTTGAAGTTACAGCTAAACGACTTTGAGAAATAAGATGGAGTTCTCACTGCTAAGTTCTTAATCCTATGTTTGCTACATTTGCTATTCTCTAAGACTGCTTTAAAAAAATTGTCAGTGCCACTGAGAAACTGCGTGATGCTTCAGAAGCGACAAAACCAGAGCAGCAGCCCTAGTGCCTGCAATGGATGATTTCTCCCGTTGCGCTTAAATGTGATAATGACTTAAAAGTAGTCAAGTACTCAAAATATTTACTGTTTCTTTGGAATTCTTTGAGAAGCCCGCTTTCAAGATGAGAAGTCTAAAAGCCTTTTTAAAAGAAAAAAGAAATTATCTTGTTGAGGAGACACTGCAGTTTGCAAAACACACTTACGAAGACATAGGCATTTTTTGTAGTAGAACTGTCAATAAGAAGAAAATTATGCCAGGAGGGAAGGCTGCGGAAGAGCAGCTGACTTTGGACCAAGAAATGAAAAGACCAATGTCAGAGTGCATTGACAGGTTTCAACAAGAAATGGATATACATTGCGAAGGCTTGGAATGTATATCAGATCAGTTTGTAGTCTTAGAGAATAACAATGTGATCGAAACCTCAGAAATTGAACTTCCCAACTTGTACAAAGTTGTTTGGAAATTACAAATTAGCTTGTTGCGGATGATATCTTTATAGAAATTCCACGGTTAAGAAGATTTCTGAAAGCAGTTAATGTTCCAAAAGAACAGTCTCTTGATTAGGCTTCCATAAGATTTTTAAAGTTGGTGGTTTAATACGAACTTTCCGACTCTTTTCCCACTCTCACTTTAGCATTAAGATTTTTCTTAATGTTATATGTTTCTGTTGCATCGTGTGAGAAGAGTTCTTAAACTCAGACTAATTAAGAATTATCTCAGATCCGCTATGAACCAAGCACGAATCTCCAGTTCATCCATTTTGTCAACTGAAAATAATGTAGCTAACAGTATCGATTTGATGACGCAGTTTCGAAATTTTTGAGAACAAAAAGTTAGAAAGAAGAGATTCTGAGTATCATGTTGAAGAACAATTTGCTGTATTAGAGCCTAGCGAACAAAACTTGTAAACAATTTAGTTTTTCCATTAAATTGTATGACAAGAGTAATAATAATAAAGTTATGCACTAAAGTACTATTACTAAGAAAAAATAATTCTTATATTGTATATTAAACTGGGTAATAAAAATGCATTTTACTTCCTAATTTTTTCATTCATAAAAAATTGTTTGAAAAATAATTAACATTATGCTCTCTTATCTAAAGAAATAAAAAAATTACTTCCTCAATAAATTTCATTTCATACTTTGGTGGACATGGAAATGACAATTTGAAACTCCACACCGGGTGCCACCTAATTTTGCTACGTCACTGATTAATCTACTGGATGTTATTAGGTATTTCTCATGATGCTCTAATTATCATAAAATGGATGAAAAGGAATGTTGTCGGTGCAAGTAAATAAGCGTTAGGATATAACTTTTGAAACATTACTTCAGTCGTTCATATTATACCTTTAAGTATGTAGTAAAAGAACTCTAATAATACAGTGTGTTTGACATATAATTATATAATTTAGCTTTTCGCGAAAAATGTTAAAAGTATTTTCAAGGAAAAGACATATTATGAACTTCGTTCCTGACATCTGCTAAGTGTCAAACTGTCATCTAACTTACGTAACATTCAAAGAAGATTCTGCATATATATATATCATTTTACAGAAATGTACTGTTGCTTGCATACGGGTTTGTAATAGATTGAATGCACACGGAACATATAACAGGTTGATAAAATTTATTTTACAAAAGAAACACTTAACAGTTCTCAATCTTTCTACGAAAATTCTCGTACAGCTCTTCACAGTCCTACTGAGTACAATCAGTAGTTACGCTTTAGACTACTAAGAACCTTAAACAGAACGCAATGCAAAGCGCTTATAAGGTATTTTCTCTCTTCTTTTCGCATTTCTTCGTGGTGTAATTGGAAGCATACTCGACGCGTATTCGAGAGATCCAGGTTTCGAGTCCAAGGAAGGGCATTGCATATTTTTCACGTATCCTGCTTCGAAAAAACCTATTCACTCTACAGCGCATCTAAAGAGCAAAGCTAACACGGAGATAAGATTCCGAACTCACGCTAAACTAAACAACAACTACTCAGAAGCTTATGCTCTCCCCGGTCTTATATAGTTTTATCTCGGCCGGAGAGATTTCTAGAACTTTTCACTTCTCGAAATTAGTGGAAGGCATATGAGGGCCGGATACGGTTACAGCTACATATAGCGTCAATCACAGATACTCAATTACAATAATCAATACAGTTATACACGTATCGGACTAAACATGTCGCCAAATGATCGCAAGTTTGGCGACTTTTTCGCCAAATTTATCGACCAAAATTAGTTGCCAAACTGTCATCAGCTTTGCACTATCTCGCCAATTTAGAGAGACAGCTATTTACTCAATGTTAAATAGACTTGCCCCTGAATAGACTTGCCCCTGCATTCTTATTTTTTCGGCAGCTTCACTTCTTTAGATTTTCATGTTACATTATACAAATAACATACTACAATTTCACATAAAATTTCATTAAAATTATTTACATATGTACAAAATTCATAACTGTACCAAACTATGCTCCACATTGGCAATACAAATATCAGTCTCAGTTCTGTTTACAAATAAGCTGTTATGTACATAAAACCGTAGTTGCTGATACCTAACAAAGGTTTGAACAGCATCAACTGAATTATCCAAGTGAAATGAATCCATATCATTGACAGGGCAACAGCTGCCCTTTCAATGATAAGGCGTAAAATATCATTATACCTCTATAATGATTAAAATCATACTGCCGCCATAATTTGGATTTTGAAACACATACTTTTACTATTTAAAAATATTGGCAATTATATACTGTGCATAGTAGGGAAGAAACTACATGCACTGTTGAAATCAGCATAAGAAGTATGTTTAGAAACAACATTAATTATTTAGACTGAAGAGAGCAAATGAATGTGATAATTTATTTATTTACTTATTTATTTATTTGGCTTAATTTCTGACTTGAATTAAAACTAAATATTTAATATTATTATTTTAATACCTTCGTGTCATTTCATTGATATTTTCTATAGCTCAACCCCGGAGACACCCTTTGCCACCTTGGAGTATGGACTATGATGAAACAGACGGATTTTCGGGATTTTACTTTAATGGAGACCGTGCAGATTCCGTTCATGCTTTCGAAGTAAATGAATTGCATTTTTTTAATTCAGTTAATTCATTCATGATTCTTAAATAAAGGTTTCCGCTTTTGTAAATGACAGTGACGTAGTTAAGAGGGAACATGGAGGTAGGAATGAAAGGAGACGCCCTTCCCACACTACGGTTGACGTAGTGCTGCCAAGCTTAGCTACGAAGGGGTTGTGGTACTTTTGTTTACACCGAAAGCACGTAACCTTGACGTTGGCTTGGTAGTACTTCTGCACGCGACAGTTCCGTATAAATTGAAAAGAAGGGACACTTCCGCGTAAAATATGTATTCATTGTAGGATGAATAGTATCAATTTGTATAATTTAGTGGCACTTTAGCACAAATCACAGCTTGGTTATCTTTCGATAACTTGCAACAGAGATTTTTATTATGAATTTGTTTTACAAAATTCTAAGCTGCTGGACTCCAAAATTATATATTTTATAAAAATGTTTGTGTTATGTGTAAAGAATGATAACTACCTTAAAATTACCTTTAGATTGTCAAAATATCGCAACAGACATGAAAATTTACCATCAGTGTTATTAAGTTGTAAGGTATTTCTCTCGCCTTCTTCACATGCCTTCATAGTGTAGTGGTCAGCACGCTCGACGCGTAACCGAAAGGTCCGTAGTTCGATTCCCGGCAAAGGCGTTGCTTATTTTCATCTCTCCTGCTTGCAAATAGCCTAATGATTCTACAGTGGCGCCCGAACTAAAAAGGTGGTGAATGATTATTCTCCACCACCGGGATTTGGCGATTGGGTCCCCAAAACCCCAGTCGCCCTTTAAAAAGGGGGAGTATATAAGGTATTTCTCCCGCCTTCTTCGCATGCCTTCGTGGTGTAGTGGTCAGCACGCTCGATGCGTAACCAAGAAGTCCGTGGTTCGATTCCCAGGGAAGGGCTTGCTCATTTTTCATGTCTCCTGTTTCCAAATAACCTAATGACTCTACAAAGTGATATGTCAATAGATTTTCCACATTGTTACATTTTCTATTTCCTTGCAACATATAAATTTCCGGTATTTGTGAATTTAGATCAATTAGTTTTTTTAACTCAGGAGTTCTCAATCTTATGCTCGCAGGCACCATGCCGCCCGCCAATCGTTTAACGTGTGCCCGCCACTGTGCGATCACAAAAAAATGTTTTAGTTTTCAATAAACTTATACGTAAAAGTTTTCACATTTTTAATGAAATAGGAATTGCGTCCAACACAGATACCAGCACAACGCGAAATGCGACCGATATTTTTTTTACGTTTTTTATATGTATTATTAACTCTATCTAACTATAAATTCACCTTGAAAAGTAAATGGTGTCCGCCTGGGTACCCCTGTTTTAATTGTTTCAAAAAATAAAGCAATGTTGGTCAGCAGTGTAAGGCAAAAAAAAAACTGAAATCTGATAACAGTGAGGTTAATGTTTAAAAGTGAAATGGATAGTTGTTATTTGTTATATTATCAGATAACTATTAAATTAAATGAAACTGCTAAAAGAAGTTTTGAATGCTCTGCCAAAATATATTTACTAGAAAACCTAAATTTGATAATCTATATATTCAAAACATGTTTTAAGTCAAAAATGGCTAAATGTAAATGTAAAGTTATGCACGTTCAAATATTTGTAATTTGGCACATAGGGTAGCTTAAGTTTTATAAATAGAGTAAAGATTTGCACATGCCGAAAATGAAGATTCTTAAGTATATATGCTTAGTTTTTCATATCCTTGAAAAATGCATGCATTTGCCTTTAGCAAATAGATAAATATTTATTAAATTATTTATTAAATTATTTATAAATGTATTTGGAAATGAAGAATTTATTCATTCAAAAACGCCTGTGAACGTTATTGTAAAGAAGTCCTATTATTAAATACATCTATATTAATAATGATTATAAATGTTATCTAAATATATAATGACCTTAACATTTAATTGTAAATATAAACTGAAATTTTGTTGACAAATATTATTTATAAAACTATTAAAGCTAGAATTGTTCGTAACGCAAACAGTCTATTAAAAGTGTTACAGCAGAGTCTATGAGATGCGTACTTAAGGAAGGAGTAAAGTAGAATTTTTAGAATGTGTATTGTTGAAATCAAGGGTAAAAAAATTACAAGCATTAAAAGAACTATTTCTTTACATTTTATAATAATTCAACTACAAGTAATAATTCAACTCAAGTTTTAAATAATATTAACAAACCTCCTTCCCTTTTAGAAATACTCATAAAAAGTTAAATGCATGGAAATCAGAAATCAGCAACAATATTTAACGTATTTAGGCATTAAAATAAAAGGTACTCTAATTTGAAATGAACCAAACAGAGCATTAATTATACAACGATTATAATTTTTCACTTGATACCTCAGAAGCTGAAAATCATCTCATATTTGCGAAAGTATTTCAGAAAGAAGCTGTGTAAATGCAAAAGAAATAATGCGTAAATGCAGTATTAATAATATAATAAACTTCGACTTTAGTTTTTGTAATCGTGTATCGAATAAAATCGAATTACTTTTAAATTTCTTTCTAATATAATTAGTGAAAACTTGTTAAAATATTTCATCCAAATTAAAACTGTTCTGAGCAAACTATTCTGGAAAAACATGTAACATTTAATGCCTTTCAAAATGAAATGTTGCTTAAAAATGTATTCTTTCACATACTTAGGATTCTGAAATACTGTGGAAAAAGAAAATATATACATTTATTATATTTACGACGTAATTGGAAAATGCTTACCTCGCATCATGTCAAAACCTATTGATCTCAATCGCAAGACATTGAATGTTTTGGTCACCAAGAGGGGTGTGCCAGTGCTTGAAGGGAGTGTATAGAAAAAAACCAGTTCTAGAGTATCCTCTCTTTCATACCTCCATAGGAGCGAGAAAGGGGGAACATCTGTCACCGTATGCAGGATCCATAATTTTTTCCCTTCCTATTGTATTCTGGCAAACAAGAAGGGGGCGCGAAATCTTAATTTGTCCCCAGATGCAAAAAAAACTTGCTACGGCTCTGGTAAATACCCTTCTTAACATTCATTCAACATCAGGAAGCCAGATAACCTGTGAGTGCCAGCAGTATCAGCCTGCTAACTGTAATGTGTTAAAGACTGAAATACATATGGCATAGCGAATAATCTCTCAAATTTATAGCTTCATTTGTAATCAGGTCGAAAATAATGAGTATTCAGATTTCAGCTCTTAACCAGTGTTTTCTACAATCAGATTCTGGGCCTTTTCTTAAAAATCGTGATATGAATTTTAATGATATTCGGACATATTACGAGGTTCTCGCTATTGCACAGAAAGCAGTTTATCAAAAGCTGTAATTCTTCTTCTTTTTAAGCTGACAGATTATTACTCTCCTCATGTTTTGGTGAACATAACATGTCCTCTAATTCAACAACTTTTGAGGAAATGGCCTCGTAATATCGGATTATTTTCTAAATATTCGGCTTTAAGTATTTGGGATTGCTTTACTATGACATATGGAGTGCTGATTTTAAGATGTTTAAAGCTCATTTCTACAAAAAATGCTACATAAATGCTTTTTTTTTTCAACAGTGTTTCTCAACTGTGGATTTTGATAGAATTATGTTTAACGGCGCTCCAAATTTTAGGCTATGTATTCCTTTCCAATACAGCTGTTGATACTGTCAGCTACACGTCCGACGTAATGAATAAATCTGATACATTTCAAACAATGAAAACTATTGAAAACACATATCTGATTTATTAATACACTTCTAGGGTAAAAATTTAATAAATCTGCTCATACAAATGAGATCGGAAATGGGGACTTAATAACATTCAAATAGACGATGGGCTGGAAATCGGCACACTTGGGGAGTTCGCATGTGTAGTATTGCATGTATTCATGTGTAAACTATTAGCGTCGCTGAATGCCATGCCGAAAGGCCCGGGTTCGAATCCCGGAAAAGGCATGGATTTTGTGAATGTGTAGTGTCGTTGCGGCAGGGCGACATTCTAAATATGCGGCGAGCCGAAAGTCCTCTCGTGTGGTTTGGTGGACGGGAAGAGGGGTGGAGGACCCTCAGACCTGCTCCCCCGGAGTGCTCTCCATCACAATTGGGGGGGGCGCAACTGAGCTAAATCGCACTGTCAGCTGTATAGCGCTCAAAGCTGTTGCAAACGACAGCGCAATCTTGCGCTCCTTGCCAAGAGGAATTTCGTGGGCTTGGGCTGATGTTACTGTCAGAGAAGTGAGCATAAGTAACAACAACATGTGTAAACTGTTTGAAATTTGAGAACTGAACAGCTTTCCTTACTCCTTACCCAGTTTTCACGTAGCGTTCTATCGTCGCACAAGTCAATGTCCTTCAGACGCTAATAAACTGATAAGCGAATTATCGCACCAGTCAGACCTGAAAAAATTAAAATGGCCGGTACTTACGTATCACAGTTTGTGTTTACGCATCTTTACAAAGATTTCAGTAAAGAATTTACAAAAAAAAAAAAAAAGAAGAAGAAGAAAGAAAAAAGGAAAACGCAAATGTCTGGAATAAAATTTTCTGTCAACAGCTTATTATTCGAAACGAGAAATATCGTCTGCAATCTTTGAAATTTATTCTTCTTTCAAATGTCGCATATAAACGATCAATGCATTGAATGTTTTGCATTTCTAAAGAGAAATATTCGTATTTCATAATTCAAAAAATTACGAAATGCACGGTATTAAAACTTCTTAGTGTAAAATAAGCAACATTGTTAACCGGAAAGGGATAAACAGTCAATCATTATTTCTACATAGAAACAAAATTCCAAACGAATTCCCAAAACTCTTTCCAAAAGTACGTAGTAATTCTGATCTTTCCAACTTTAAATTTTTAGCAACAAGAGAAAATTTTCCGACTTAGAATTCAGTTGCAAATCATCTTTAAATACATCTATAGCAAAAATAAAAAAAATAATGAACCAAGATGAATAACTTAAAAGAGCTAAAAAAACAATGTTTACCAGCTTTTGACGAAGTGGGTGGCTTATCGCAGAGTAATTCGTGGAACCCTGAGATAAAGACTAGAATAGAAATGTATTATAATCCTTGATGAATCATGGTTTTACCTAAACGATTGTAAAAAAAGGGAGTCTATTTGCCATCGAAAACAAGGGAAAAAAATTACAAACTTGGTTCCTTCAATGCAAAGAAAACGAGAGATTAAGAGGTTTATGATTTTCGCTAAAGAAGAAGTGGTAAAATGTTAAATCAATGTACTTTCAAGAGAAAGTTTTAAGTCTGATATTTACAGAGAGCGAAACTTCTCAAGACAAAGCAACAAGTACCGGAAAGTACCATTGCATTCCTTGAAAAAATGAACACTGATACTACAAGTATTTTATAAGTACCTTTTCAACGTATTTCTGCCAAATCGCCTTACTTTCATCTATGGATTATTTTGTCTTTGGTCTCATGAAAAGAGGTCATTCTAAGCGCAAAGCCACCACGATTGAAGGAATGTAGTGGAAGAGCAATGGAAGTCAGTACTTGGAAATTTTACGGAAAGCCCTTCTGTCATGGAAATCACGATGCACACTTAAATGTATTTCAAATATTAATTTAAAGGCCCGAAATCGTTCTAATATCATGTAAACACTCTTCGTATAAGATTTTAGCTTTGTGCAACTGGAATTTTCTGCTTAGAAATGAGTGCAGCAGTTGTTAACGTTGCATTTGCTATTTCTTCTTTCTCCATAGGTTTATATTTCGTGAAGAATGTTTCTAAAGTTGAACTTGTCTTAGTAATATTTGCCCTTTGTTTATGTTTAACTGCATTTTTGTACTCTAGTCCCTTCGATTTATTGGCATTCTTTCATTTAATTTTGCAGCTCATATAGTAAAGCGCGCCTTTTCTATTACTGTCGATGTTTGAACCAATCTTTTAATTCTAGATTTGCTAGCCATTCATGTCTAAAACGTTAAAGATACCGCCATTTACTCACCTTTCTTTGAAGGGAACAAGTTTCAGACATTGTGGTATGGGTACTTAGTAGTTGCGTTATTTAAAAAGGATCTATAAAACATAAAAGCACTAATTTATTAACAACATAAAACAGAAATAGTCGCTGTAATATAACAGAATTGTATCATTACATGTAGCATACGCATAAATGTAAACAATCGCAACAAATTATACACTAATTCTACGAATAATAAATTTTAATGTATTTATAAAAAATAAAAATAACTTTTGACTAAAAATTAAAAACAAACATCAGATCATGAGGTACTTGCGAAAAATATGCCTATCACCCAGACGACAATAAAACTTCTCAGATCTGAGTGTTTAAAGTGATCTGAGTGTCTTCTGAGATGAGTGTCTCAGATCTGAATGTAGAAAACCCAGACATAGGAGACCTCAACAAGATTATTCCACAAAATTTGGCTTTCATTATCCTCTTCTCTGAAGATCCCAGCAATTTTTCGACTTTTGTTTGACCTTTGAGCATAAAATGTGCAATATTTCATAAATTTCTGTATTAAGCTTTGAATAATTTTTCAGTTTGGTCGATGCCCCATTGTATTTTGGGGAATTGTATGGTGCTACATTTTTTACCAGATACATGTGCTGATTAAAACTGAAACAAAATTGCTTTTAAATTTTTTGCAATTCTCTGTTAAAAAATATGCAAATCGCAGTACAGATTTGAAAACAAGCCGCCCAGACAGTATAGTGGTTAGGGGAGCCTGGCTGTGATACCGAAGGGCCTGGGTTCGAATCCCGAAGAAGGCGTGGTTGTAACTGTTCGTCCCTTCATAGGAGACAATGGTGGCCCACCTATTAGGTGTCTCCATAATAAAGAGACCACCTCATCTGGCCTTAGTTTAGATTAATGGACTTTGTTACAAAGTGTAACTGTTCACAATCTGCCATTAGAAAAAAAATTTGAAAACAAAACCTTAAGAATATCAAAACAAACTTTAGTTTGAAATTTAGCATAAAAATCATACAGGTTGAATTGCAGACATATTCAGCCTATCCATGCGAATATAATTCCAGAATTTATTAGTTGATACTCTGTAACTAAATTTCCAAAAAATTTGTTTTAATTGAAACTGATGTGTTGAATACAAGCACTTAGACTCAAAAATGTGATCATTATTCTTATTTCTTTTTTCGCAGAATGCTGGGACAGTGGTGCTGACTGATTTAAAACTTGAAACTCGAAAATGCACATTACGAGATCCTTATCGTCATGGAGTTTCAGGACATCCCTGGATTACGGCCAAGTCAAGAAGTTTTAATACTTTTGACCGTGCAGGTACTTGAGTTCCTTCAAATAAGTGCCATGAGTTTTTCCTTGAAATTCAAACTTATAAACGCTGCTAGAGGCTTAGATAATATGCTTAATATTTTATTTCAACAGCAAAAACAGAATAGTGTTCAATAAATTCCAGATAATAAAGTTGTGGGTTCTTATGCTATTTATTATAAACATGGACATTTGTAACTGTATAATATTTTCTCTGAAAAGGAGCCTTTATAATGTTCTCGAGCAGTTGATAGTAGAGAAAGAGGGATATGAAAGTATTTGAATGTAATCATTGAAAATGTTATTCGGAATGCATTTAGGCTAATCTTTTTTGTTGTCTGTGCTCATTGATTAATAAACACTTGAATCTTGCCAGTAATTATTGATGTAATCTTTACAGTACCTACAGGCTTTATATATAGTTAATTGTGAATGCAGTGTTTTATTCTTTTAATCTATAAACTAAATGTTTACGTTCATCACAATTGCGTTTCCCTGTTGTAGATACGCTTAGTGTCAAATTCCGTGGTAAGGGATATCGCTATTTTCCGATTTGCGTGTCAGTAAAAGTTTTCATAGGGTTAGACTAAACATCTAGCTTCCTTTGCATGAAGTTTCATCCATAACCATATAAAAAGGAATACCGAAAAAAGTGTATTCTTAATAATGAATGCAATTTTTTACTGTTATAACGGATATTGAAAGGTAAAATATAATCAATGCATCTGTTTTCAGAAGGTTGAAAATAGAAAAGCACATATTATTTGCACCAACGAATAAACTGTGAATCTCCTAGCCCAGGGGTTCTTAACCTGGGGTACGAGAGAGCATTTTTAGGGGTATGAGAGAAATTTCGAAACTTGAAAAAAAAAATGTGCGAACGAATGCAACTGTGCATGTTCCAAACAGCACCGATTACAATGTAAAATAACTAACCTATGGCAGCGGAGATGGTATGTCGTGACGTTCCATGGTTTCATTTTCACTGCACGGGACATATAAGGAAGATTTACTCCACTTAAACATTCTTGCTCAGCACATCGCGCTCATCATCAGTCGTCGGTACATGCAGTTAATGTAGTCGCATTGTCATGTGCAGTGCAGAAACTTTTCTTTTCGTCTAATGGCAGGCACTTTCTCATTCTACAATGGCCACTCCTAAGGTCAGCAGTGGTGGCCATTTTATTGTGCCACCTAATAGGCGGCCACCGTTACATCCTTTGAAAGGACGGGCAGTTAACACCATGCCTTCTGCGGGACTCGAACTAGAGCCCTTTGGTATCGCAGTCGGCTCCGCTAACCACTATACCATCTGGTACTAGTTGAAACGTTTCGCATACCTTGAATAAAACCGTAAGTGACGTTTCCAAAAATATTTACTTTAATGTTGTGTAGTATTTATTGAAATTAAATAAATTTACCCACTAATAAAAATTTATATCAAATGATTTATTTTTTAAATTTTATTAACTTTCGTTATTTCGAAAAAGCGTCAATGGAAAGACGATTATGTTGCTTATGGATTCACATGTACATCAGAAAAAGATGGTACGCAACAACCACAATGTATTTTATGTTGCGAAATATTTTCTAACTCCAACTCTCAAAGATGTCAGAACATTTAAAAATCAGCATGCATCCTGAAATTTAAAGAGAGCATGATTTGATGCCAGAAGCAGTATTACAAAATGTTTGCAGCAGTTGGAAAGCCTTTGCTAGAAGCTTGTTATCAAGTATTGTAAGTAAGTGATAAAAACAAGAGCCAAACAACAGCTGAAGAACTGTTAAAACCATGTGCACTTGAAGTTTCAAAAACTGAGTCGCGTTCAAAAACACAAAAGAATATTCAACATATTCGGCTATCGAATAATGTGATTCGATTCCGCACTGAAGATCAGTGCTGGCATTTTACTGCGTATAGCAGAATATATCAAAGCCAGCTCTTTAAAAATAAGCATCCAACTGGGCCAGTGAACTGATGCTGGTAATTACAGTCAGTTATAAATATTTCCAAGATACATTAAGAAATGAAATATTGGAAGGTTTTCTATTTTGTGAACCGCTTGATTCGACGACAGAAGGCGTTAAGGTTTTCAATCACATTAATTTTTGTGAAACACCTAATACCCGTGAGTTTGCACTGATAGTACCCCTGCGATGTTGGGTAAAAATTCTGCATTTGTTTTATACAGGAAGAGAGAAATGTCGTAAGTTGCAGTAACTCACTGCATGTTGCATCGTCCTGCACTTGCATCGGAAACTTTGTTTTCAGCACTTTTGCACATCAAAACAAAAGCCTGAGATGGCTTAAATTCATCTAATGACTTAAGCGTGGCTCTTTCAAAGAAAAGAGTCTCGTTTTAATAGAATTATTATGAACAAACAACAACAACTTTGCCATTAAAATTTCAGTATTGTATTTTATGTTATATGGTGATACGTATTGTAAATAAACATAGCATTTGTTTAGGCAATAAATGATTTTTCTTAAATAAAAAATATACACACATTTTTAAGGGGGGCAAGAGCTTATTTTCAGATTCAAGAGGGTACTGACCACTAAAAAGGTTAAGAACCGCTGTCCTAGCCCAACTCCACAGACTGAAAATGAAAATTATATTGCAAACAGAAATATGTGGGAGACAAATTTCTACATTTCAAAAAATTAAGCAAATATTCAAATAGATTTGTAATGCGCAAATTTGAAAGAAATTTAAATTTAATGCAACATTCAAAACAAAGAACAGAACTGCGGATAATTTAACTTTTAAAAACCCGGCAGTGAAATTAGATTCTATTCATCAGACAAAAATAATTATTTCAAATCCTAGAGAAAACCCAGTAATTGAACAGAAATAAAATTTTCCAATTAGAAACGTAGAGACTAGAAAATTTTTTATAGCTTAAAAGCAGCACAACCCTGAAACGTCGCAGTGCTCTTTTAAGAGAAAGCAATGCAAAAATCAATCCGATGTTTTAAAAAGCTAGTTACTAAAGCTAAAAACTTACTTAAAGCTAAGAAATCTGAGAGGTTTAAAAATTTTAAAAAGCTAAAAAACCTGAAAGGGTTCAAATTTTAACGTTCTCCCAAAAGGACCAGCTCAAATTTTAATGTGTTTTATAAGCATAAATCAGTTTATCAATAGAGACGAGTGAGGAGTTATCAATAGAGACAGCGAAACATTTTCTAGAATATTAGATGAATATGCATTTAGACTAACATGGGAACGTTATATATCTTCTGTATATTTAAAAAGTGAAAAAATATGTAATTTAATTCTGCATAAATATTGAACGTTTTTAATTAGATTTATCATGAATTAAATGCATTTTTATTTAAATCATTCCAATCAAAGAACTAAAAAATAATATTTTTGAAGATGCGCAATCTATTGCTTTTAAATAGTTTAATTTATTAATTAAACTTACATATTAAATATGGAAGAATAACGTCTTAGTCCCTCCTAATGACAAAAGACTCAAATGAAAAGTGAAACAACGCATTAAAATGAAACAACGCAATGACACGTTTCGAGACCAACCAGCATTTTGGGGCTATCAATAAAATTGTTATATGCCACATATAAAACTTTTTATGTCAACAGAACAATCTTAATCACAGTATTATAGAAATAATAAAACTTTTATTTTCAGAGGGAAAAAAATCAGAAAATAGCTCAGCGGGATACGAATTCCCAATCTGCTTTTTCACCAAAAAATTAGCTCTTCGGTATATGTGCCAAGCGATAGAACTATAGCTAAGAAAGCGATAGCTAAGAAATCTTTAGTGATAGAAAATCGGAAATGTAATCAAACGCAAACAGACGACAAAATAAACTTTTTTTTTGTTTGTTTGTTTGGTAAACTTCTCATAATGTAAGAGTATCGTAATCCCCTTAAACAGGAAAAAATATTCTAACAGATTTAGTTAATACTAACAAATTAGGTACAAAATACATCACTCTATATCTTACAAAACAAATCATTTGTATCAAGGTGTAAAAATATTCGATTTGTAAAGAAATCAAACGGAAATTATGATCCGAAATGATTATTACATTATAAATTAAGTTTGTTAAAATAATAACAAATCCAATGAAATTCTATACAATTCGCAGCAAATGTTATTCAGAAAGCTAAACGCTAATTCCCCATTGCTATTGTAAGCTACAGAGCGATGTGGTTTTTTTATTTGTTAGTGTATCAGGACTTAGCATTCTGTGTGTATTCTTTGAGAACATGGTAAATTCTGTAAAGGGTTCTTATCCTCAAGTTCTAAGTCCTGAACTGGAACAAGGAGCGGAAGGTACGCTATGTTCTGATGTAACTGCTGGGCTGGAGAATAACTGCACGTGAAAATTCGAAATC
>KK112046.1:842624-948831 GCA_000611955.2 Stegodyphus mimosarum | reverse complement strand
ATTAAATATTAAAATAATAGTTAATTATTAAAATTAAATTATAATAATTACATTAAAATTTATCTAAGAGAATATGTAATTTATTATTCGTGTGTTTGATAATAATCTTCAGATCTTGTTCCAAAAATAGCCTTTTTACCACAGTCACTTACAAAGACTTTTTTCCTAGCACATTATGTACCACAAAGGCTGAGCATACCGACTACGAAAGTTCCTGAGAAAGTAGATATGCCAGAAGTTCCTGAATCAACGCCCAAATCAACAGAAGAAATTCGAAGTTATTTTCCAGAAACCTGGCTATGGGAGATACACACAATTGAGTAACTTTCCTTTGTTTGTTTGAAATATATTAATGTTCATATTTTGTGACATGTTTTACAATGATTTTATAATCTCTGTTCTACAATAAATTTTGTCTACTTTTATATTTGTATAAATACACTGGTTATCATAAATTAAGAAAAACTTAAATAACTATTACTGAAAAAGTTACATGTAGAATTTTATGAAACCTACGCACAATATACAACACATAGTAAGGTACCAAATAGCATAAAAAGAAATTATCAGACAATTATGGTAGTATAGAAATTAGCACATGTATTAAATGAAAACATCGAAGATGTCAGTTTGCTATAGGAAAAGTGTCTTCAATATGGAATATGATCACCTCTAGAAGCAATACAGCACATACAGCGATGTGTGATGCTTTCAATTATGAGGTCTATCAGTTCCATAGGAAGCGAGAGCTATTGCTTTTGCAAAGCAGTTGCACGCACGGCAAGGGTCTGAGGGAGCGCATTGAGAGCAGCTAGGCGTCTCCCTAAAGCACCCCAAACGTGCTCAATAGGATTCAAGTTCGGGGATCGAGCCGGCCACTTCATGCGCATAATTGTTTCCTGTTGAAGATAATCATCTACGATGCTAGCCCTGTATGGTCTTGCGTTGTCGGCGTATAACAGGAAAGCATCACCTATTGCCCCGGCATATGAGTGCACTTAAGCATGAAGGATGTCATCTCTATAAACCTGAGCATTCACGGTTTCCCTTGAAAAGACATGGAGGTCTATGCGTCTACCCAACGAGATGCCACCACAAACACAGACACTGCCTCTTCCGTATGCATCTCTTTCACGTATTTTTGACGGATGATAACGGATTCCAGGTTCTCTCCATATCAAATAACGCCTACTATCGCTTTCTAGACTAAACCTAGACTCATTCGTAAAGAGAACAGCCCTCCATTGATCAGGCGTCCAGTAGACATGTTGTCACGTCCACTGCAAACGGTCCCACCTATGGCGTGACGTGAGCGGCACGCAAATGGCTGATCGCCTCGCATACAGACCACCTTCGTGAAGCCTTCTACGCACAGTTGACACCAACCTTCCGGTGGCTGCAGCAAGGGAAGATCTAAGAAGAGTCGAAGTAGTGGTTCTATTCCTGCGTGCACATAATGTTAAATATCGGTCATCGGCGCTCGTCGTAGCAGTTGGCCGTCCTTGGCTGAATCTCCTAGATGCAGAATCTGTGGTATGAAATCGATCCAAAGTCTCCAAAGTCCAACCACAGAAGGACTCACCTTTAGCCATGCCTCTAGTCTCCCAATGACTCTCCATCGCAGTTCTTCAGGCAAATGATGCCTGGAGGTCATTGTTACGAATTGGCTATCTCAGATTTCTGATGTCACATCGCAGTGAAATATGTGGCCTTTTATGCATGGACTCAAACATGGACTTTTATGCTCCTCGCAGATGACGCATTCCGAGTACAGCGCCACCAATTTTCATATTGCAGTTTTACTCAGCTACTCTTACTTGGCAGCATATTCAAATTTTGCACGGTTTGGCTTATTTTTGAGGGAGTTATCGCTATTTTTGTGATTTTTCCTTAATTTATGATAATCAGTGTATTTATCACCTGTAATTAAACAAAGTTTATACTTTATTAAACATGTTGTGTTGTTAAACATAGTTTTAATTAGAATACGGCTGGATCTCAAAATTTCGAAACTTATTTACGAAAAGAATATTTCTTATTATTCAAGCATCTTTGTAAATAGCTGGAATGTACTGAGAGTTAGATACAAGCTTCATAAAATCATCAAATTATTTTATTATTTAATTGCAGAAGATGATTATATTTCATTACAGAAGTTAAAAATGTATTATATAATCATTTGCTTACAACGTAAACATTTAGTTTTCTGTAGTAAATAGCTGACCTGATCAGTATAGCGGTTAGCGATGCAAGATGCCATATGGTTGCATCCAACTTAGAATCCCAGAGACAAACGGCAAAGCGCACGAAGGTTAGTTGCCTAGGAAAAGAAATGCCTTCGCGGAGGAATTTCTAAGGGAAAATGGCTCGTACTACACTACAAAGTGACTCTGCTGCATGGGAACATTTAAAACACTGGCGAGTGGAAAGGCTTATCGAGTGGTTTAGTGGTAAGAAAAAAGAGCTGGGAGACCCTTGGATACCTCCCGGGCTATAGCGAATACAGGAAGAATTTTTCGCCTACTGCTGAAAGTTAGCAACTTGACTCTAACTCGGTCCCTAATTGATCTCCGACTATTCTCTAACCATCTGTCCAGATTTTTAAAAACGTCTGATGTAGCCAGTGTATGACCTCCCACCATTTGCATTTTAAGACATGGAACTAATGAAATCGCAACGAGCTTTAAATAACTATTACTTCAGCTGGTCGTTTGTGAATAAAGTCTAATTTATGTATAATTTTTATGACTGAGAGTTAATTATAAACACTACTATTTTTTTTATTAATCTATTCTCCCATATACTGGACAATGATAACTATACGTGCTGATTTAGACATCCATTCTCCTGCTTTGATTTGAAAACATCATTTTCGAGTTGTAACAGAGAACGTGTTTCTGCCTCTCGAGGCCACGTTACTAGGTTTCTGTCAGCCCTGATAATATTTGTACTTATTCGGTTTTGTATTATTGTTGCTGAGAATTAGATTATTACGCCAGTTAATTTTGTGAGCCAACTTCGAGGTAAATTGCATTGTGTAGTCTTTGACTACTAGCTTACTTAAAAATTAATTTAAATTTGACTGTTACTTTAAATTACCCAGCCTCAAGTGGCTGGTTAGTTCAAGCATGAGAGACGTGCTCTTCTGTTACATTCTGAACAGCTGGCTTCATGGGCATTTTCCTGGTTTTCCTTTTGTGTAATATGTATACTAGCCAGGTTCCCTTAGAAAGTCGTCCACGAAGGGATCCTTCCCCTCAGGCAGATAGCCCTTACGAGTTTAAATAAACCAAACTAAACCATCCCTTTCCCCATTATACATGACGTTTTAAATAACATATGCTAAGTATCGTAATATTTCACTGTGCACTTCGCTTTTAGGGTTTCACTTGATTCTAGTCCAATGACCTTAACAGACGTAAAGCGAATTATTGCTATGTCTGAAATAACGACAAAATCGTGAAAAGATTAAAAATAAGCTTTTTTAAACAGAATTTAAAACACGAAGACATTTATCTGTGCTACAATACAAGCAACAACTCGTGATCGTGCGATTAAATAGAACAGCGAAATTTAAACAAATGTTGAACAGTAGAAACTACACAATTAAATATTAATAGAAGCTGGCTCACTACTCTAACGGAGAGCCAGAATCAAAGCGTCGGCAGCTATAGAACTCAAAGTCAAATACACTCATGTCCATAAATTAAGGATAATGCAAAATCTGGCAAAGGAAGACTTAGAAGCAAAACAAATTTGACTTATTTGTAAAGCTTATTTATTAAACAAAAGGTAAAGAGCAAAAAAGATGCTATATGTTTGATATTAATAAAAAAATTAGCGATTTTTCCTCCCTGGAGCAAATCACAAAAAAAACCTATTCACAAAAAACCAATATTACATGGTTGTTATGAATGTTAATACATTGTATGTCTCCCAGACCATGCAATACAGTCCGTACAACGCTTAGGCATGCTGAGTATCAAATTACCGATCTTATTCCACCACTCAAAAAGCAATGCTCTCCGAAGTTCCGGTAGACATGTAGGAGGAGGTTGACGGGCTGCAACTCGTCGGCCAAGCATGTCCCACACGTGCCCTACTGGATTCAAGTTCGGTGAGAATGCTGGCCGTTCCATACGGGTGATATCCTCCGATTGAAGGCATTCGCTTATGATGTTTGCACGGTGAGGACGGGCGTTCTCATCCATAAACACAAATTGTGTGCCCACGGCGCCCCGAAACAAACGTACATGTCGTTCCAGAATGACGACCCGATAGGTTTAGCTTGTCATGGTTCCAATTTGAACATGCAGGTCAGTTCTGGAACCCAGAATAATTGCCCTCCTGCACCACCGTAACGGTGTCGCTCAATGATGTTTTCTTGGTGGTAACGAGTACCTGGAGCTCTCCATATGAAAGTCCGGCGAGAGTCAGACTGCAAGCTAAACCTGGACTCGTCGGAAAACATCACACAAGCCCACTGTTGCGGTGTCCACAATGCATGCTCTCTACTCCAGGCTAACCGCAGGCGACAGTGAGTTGCAGTAAGTGGAACGCATCTGACAGGTCTACGAGCATATAGACCAATCTGTCCTAAGCGTCTGTACACGGTCTGCCTTGAAATTGTCGTACCAGTGGCTGAAGAGAGCTGACGAGACAGGTCTGAGGCTGTGCTTCGCCTGTTTCTTTTGGCAGTAACTGCCAAATACCGGTCCTCATTCGGCGTTGTAACTCTGGGGCGACCTATGCTGTAATGTCTACTCACATTACCATCATCTTGGAATCGTTGCCAAAGCCTGGAGATGACACTCTGGGCAATTCCAAGTTCGTCTGATACTTCCAGTTGGGTACGCCCACATTCCAGACGGCCGATAATTCTACCACTAAAAAATCATCCAAATGCGTCCTTTGTGCCATAACTATTCGGTTATTGCACTGAAATGCTTATAAAGCGCCTGCGAACAATTTTACTTCTTTGCCTGTATTCCTTATATATCACTCTTTTACACTCTCGTCATTGTGACGTACCATCGGTGTCATCTGGTTACTTCCTGAAATTTACATATGGTTCTTGAAGATGTGTGTAGTGATTTTACAGGTGATATATTTATTTTAGAGTTCGATTTCCGCGTGACTCCGAATTATCCTTAATTTATGGACATGAGTGTAATTGCAACTATCAGAGCCGGTAGGAAACACCGGTAGCGCGCACGTGATGCTAGAAACACGCTTTATCTTAAAATTCAAAAACCTTAGTTTAAACACTGACTACTCATTTGCATTCTGAATGCCGAAAGGAGAAGTAATAGTAAAAGCTGAAATTCTAAATATCTGGTTTATTAACATAAATTTCTTATAGGCTGTATTATATTTGTTTCCAAAAATTAGAATCTCTTAATGTATTGAAAAGCATCGAGCTGGCTGCCATATGTTAATATTCATAAAAATTATGCTTGAAATATTAAATTTACTTAAGTTTATGGTCACAAATTTCTCCTAACTTTAACACAAAGAGAAATCAAAAGTCAGTTACCAGAAATGTTATATTTTGATCTTAATTTCTTTAAGCTCTAACTTTATGTGAAACAGAAACGCAATTAACCTTTAACATGAATCTAAAGTATCTTCATTTCGTAAAAAATAAATACATTTTAAATTATCGTGACCTTTACAGTAACGTTTGACTCGTACTTAGCGTTCTTTCCCACTACTTTAATTCCAAATAAAAAATTAGAAGACTTTTCTATCAAAATTAATATTTTTCATTTTTATTGCTTATTAATCATGTAATCATCAAGCAGATAGTACAATTTATTAATTTATGTACCCGAATTTTAGGTAAAATAAAAATTTCCTTTGAGCATGCACATCTTGCTGATAGAAATAAAGATTTGCAGTATTTCGTTTCTATTATATCATCGCATCAGTTAATTGAAGTGTGCAGATATAACATATCATTTTATAAAGTATATATTACATAGAAAACTTCCGGAAATTATATAGCAAAACTGAAAATTTGTTCTTTGAGCTAAGTTAAACAGTTAAATTGTAAAAGTTCCCGTAAAAATAAAGCACGATATTTATGATGATAAGATGTTGAATATTTTTGGCAGGATGAGGTCATAGCTCGCAGCCTGGGCCTAGGATAATGTTTAATGCAAAATACATATCCCAATAGACGAAGCTACAGACGAAAAAACAAACTTTGATACAAAATTGGGTACAAAGACTGTTGCTCAAACCGCTGCGTAGGATAGCTACCGTAAGGAGCAGACGTTCAGACTTGTGAATGGTAGACCGAATTTTGATTATATGGTGCCTTATTAATTCTGATGTAGAATATCCTGTCATCATTTATGCACGAGTGAACGGAAGTGCGGAGGAAGCTCATTGCCTGTACCATATTCCAAGAGTTTCTCCAACTTTTACGTGACACGTGGGCTTTTGGAATTACGAAAACTTGTCGTAGACGATACCATGATATGCGAATGCCATTGTTAGGAGAATGAGCATGTAAAGACCTTATTTTATTCTAACCAATTATTTTTAGTTCGACTTTCCTTTCCCTTCTGATTTCAGTTTTCTGCCGGAATGTCAATTTTAATGACGCAGTATGCGAAATCTAAGTGTGTTCAGAAGCAGTATTTAAGCTGCGTTTGAAGAGTTCGTGAGAAGTGAAAACGGAGTTAGTCCCGAGTTTATGCTGCGTGTTTGAAATTAGCTCTCTAATTGGTGTCAGACGGCCTTCAGATTATACTGGTATTCTAGGCTGAGCTTTGCAACCGATTTAGCGGTTTAGATAACTAAGGAGATAACTAAATAAGATAACTAAATAAGGAGCCAGTCGTTTAGCCATCCTAATTTAACGCGATTTTACATTTTTTATTTTCTGTTCAATTTAGTTCAGCCGCAAGTGGTGGTGAATTAAGAGCACCGAGTGTGTGCAATACAGAAGATACTACAGAAGAAGGCTATTTAAGCCTTCTTCTGTAGTATCTGTTATCTGTTCCCAAAGGCATAGAATTCGCTACTGTGTCTTCTAATGTAGGTTCTGTAATGTATGCTTCCAAAAAGACTTAGACTCTGTAAGCTGATTACGCAATCTTAAAAGATCCTGGCTCCGAGCATCAGAAGAATAGCAGCCGATATTCATTTCAGCAGCATCTAGGCGTGACACATTTCTAGGCAAAGAGAGCTCCTCCGCCTCACGTGCAGTGTGTATAAGAATTCGTATCAGCTGATATTAGTTCTATCAGCTATCCGGTTATAAGGTACTTTCTTCCATCTTCCAGCACACCCGGCGCGTATTCGAGAGATCCAGGTTCGAGTCTCTGCGAGAGCGTTGCCCATTTTTCACATCTCCTACTTTAAAATAACCTAACGACTCTAGAAAGTTGCCGAAAATCAGCAGAAATAGCACATTTGTAGTTAATTTAGAAGTTAAATAGCATTTTTAGTTGTTTACAAACGTGACATTTTCAGTTGTTTGCAAATGTGCGATTGTAGCAAGTTGGTATTCTTTAACCTCCAAAACATGCATCGATGACCGAAACTGAATCCCTATGCCATTGCACAGTGATATCTAAAAGCTTCCAACTGAATATATATTGTGACTTCATTGGAATTCACATTCTGTCGTCAATACTCCGACAACCCTTGCTTTCCTGAAACATGAACTACTAGTGGTAATGGAAGATGTGCCTTTAGCTGTATGTTAACTCAAGTAAATGAGTGTTCTTATGAGAACATCTGAGGGCTAAATTTGTTACGTTCATCCCTTTGCTGAGCTAGGCGAACTCAGACAGTGAACTGAGCATACTAATACATATTTTCGTAAAGTTTCTGGTTTCCTTAATGGTTAGTGGCAAGAAGTAACACCTCTCGTATTACTGCTAGAATAACGCTTTTTAACCTTTTTTGTAATGTACCCGTATCTATGTTCCTGTTATTTATTTCCTCTAATACTGTTTTGAACAATTAAAAATTGGGATTTTTGTCAGTTATCGATATTCTTCCCTCCATACCGCTACATTTTGATAGAATATTTTCTGTTTACCTTAGATTTAGAATATCTTCCAGGAGTTCAGGGAGTCAATTGTAGGGCACCCTGCATAATTTAAATTTTTTCCCTCATTTCTTGCATTGATTTATGCTTAAAGGGAAGAAATTTAAATTTCAGACATTATTGTTATCCTACAAGAAAATGGAAGATCGTGAATCTAAGATAATGGATGTATTGACAATCGTAATCTTTACTATATGCTGCTTAAGTGTCTGTTTGTCACCGATAGTTTATTGATTGCTTGCGTAACTGTACTAGTCAATTGGGTGAAATTGCCATTATCATGGTATTTAAATATTTTTAATTCATACAATTGTTGCTTATTATGCATTTGTATGCTTATTATTATTATATGATATTTACATATGAATTACCTAGAAACTTGCAAACTTTAAGAAATTAAAGGAGACGAAACCAACTAACGAGTTGTGTGTAGTACATCTCATCGAGTGAGTTTACTCAAGCTCCTGTGCTAAGTATCCTTTCGCGTAAAGAGTTTAAAATTTTGCCCGATTTTATTCCGGCATTGTATTTTAAACTGAATTTTCAGCTGATCGCAAATTGATCGTGTCAGGGGGAACGTGAACATTTGTTTGCATTAGTAATCATCTGTTTTTGAAACATTTTAAGGCTGAATGCAAATTGAGCGTGTCAGGGGGAAGGTGAACATTTGTTTGCATTGACAATGATCTGTTTTACATAAAAACTTGACGTAATTTCTTTTAAGAATGCCTCCTAAAAATACAGCACTGAAGAGGAGAGAAGAGGAGCTAAAGCTGCACAAAAACGGCTTTCTTGACAAAAAGAAACCACTGAGCAGAGAAAGAAATGTACCGCCAGTGATTTCCTTCATTGCACTCTACTTTAAGCAATTAAGCAAGTAGAAATGGGAAACCCCGTGGGGCACAAAGCAAAAGGGCGTCCTCGCCGTCTGCCCTGGGTAATTCAGTTTGAATTAGCCGACACCTTTGCACAAATCATTTTAATTACAATTTATACCATCTAGAACAGCGGTCATTTCGTATGACCGCCGGGTTTTCTAGTCCTGTCATAAGCTGTCTTACCTTAGATACCTAAGTGAGGTAATTTGAGATTTGAGATAGACAAGTAGCATATCAATTATTATGAATGCTTTTTACTCAAGAAGTAACATTATTTTTTTGTAAATTTCATTAGTTAATACGAGTTGAATTAACTAAGTATGAATTTCTTCATAGCTCCTCGGGTGAGACGGCCATGAAACGGCAGTTGCCTCATACGATAACCGAATGGATAGGAGAAGCAGTGTGCATCAACTCCAAGAATGGACTAGGGTTTTCGGAAAAAAGCAGTATTACTGCTTTTCAGCCCTTTTTTGTTTCCCTGCAACTACCTTATTCTGTAGTAAGAGATGAAACGGTGCCTATAATCGTTTCTGTTTTCAACTACTTGACAGAATGTTTACCGGTATGAATATATTTTACAAAAAATAATAAATATAACTAGCTTTTGTAATAATGCATGAGAAATGACAGAAATTGCCTAAAGGGAAAGAAATTTCGATAAAATTAAACTGACTTTCGTAATTTTTTGGAAAATTACTGTAATAAGTTGATATGAAAATAAACAGCAGCATCCTATGAAAGTGATAAAATGTTAAGAATCAATTAATAAAGAAAGCAAATGACTATGATAATTTAAATATTTCTTCCTTCTGTATATTTAACTTTAGAAAATCGCTAATACTTATTCTGACAAGCCTTGTTTAAATTTATTATAAATTTTTAAAAATTTTTGTTTAATTATAAATGAATAAATAGAAATAAATTATAAAATTTAAAAAAATTATAAATTTAATAAATAATTATGGAGAATCCTATTTTAAATCTGAATCTTTAGAATGAAAAATGTTCAGGGTTATAATTTAAGGTATAGTTTTTTTAGCAATGCAATAACTCTGGGAAACAAATAGATAGAAATAAATTATGAGTTATGAAGGATACTTGTCTTAGGGCCTTATCTGATTTCCACATGAATATTCTGAGAATGAATAAATTCTTTCATGAGATCAGTTTTTTAAGAATATTTTTGAAGAAAGAAAAATATTAAGTTTTCGCATAATTATTTTTTGTACACTGCTGGCCACCCAAATTGCAAACACCAAGAAAGACAAGAGATATCAGAACAAAATTTATTTAGTAGGTAACATGTTGGCCAAGTATCAAATGATTAAATTTTTAGACTTCTGTGAAGTGTGGTTCCTTCCAAAATCAGTAGCCAGAGTAGCCGCCATTGTTGGAGATCACCGCTGCCACACGTCTCGCATTGATTCAAAGAGACTTTGGATGTGTTCTTGGGATACAGCAGACCAAGCAGCTTCCACACGTTGCCAGAGTTGATCTGGTGTGGCAGCTTGGTATGTAATCTGGATCAATCGTTCAGCAACCATGGACCATATATTTTCTATCGGCGAAAGATCTGGACAGCGAACCAGCCAGGGAAGCAATTCAATCTGGAGATTGACGAAGAACCCTTGAACAATGCGTACCACGTGTGGTCACGCATTATCCTGTTGAAATATGGCTGAGGGCAAGCCCTGAAGGTAAGGAAGCAAAACTGGCTCCAACACCTCGGAGATGTAGCGCTGGCTGTTTAAAGTACCGGCAATGTCTACTAGAGGAGTGCGAGAGTGATATCCAATACCGCTCCATACCATAATACCCGGTGCAGGACCAGTGTAGCGCTGCATAACGCAGCTGTTCAGCATCCTCTTTCCACGGTGTTTCCAGACTCGAATCCGACCATCTTGGTGTTGCAGACAGAAGCGTGACTCGTCAGTAAAGACAATTTCATTCCATTCTGCCGTCCACATCCTTCTTTTATCGCACCATTGGCGGCGGAAACGTCTGTGGTTCTGCGTCAAGGATAGATGAAGCAATGGACGTCTTGCGGACAGATCACTCTGCTGTAAACGGCGTCGAATGGTACGCGCAGACACTGGATGATGCGTTGCAGACTGAATGTGCTGTGCTATGGTTCGTGATGTGACTGAGCGATCCGTCACTGCCATGCGCACAATGTTCCTGTCATCACGTGAAGTGGTGTACTGAGGCGGACGCGATCGAACACGTTGGTCCGTCGTACCCTCCTGCATCCAACGGTCGCATATCCGTATTACAGTTGTTTGGTTTCGTCCAACACGACTACCGATTTCCCTGAAAGATAATCCGCACTCTCGGTAGGCCACTATCCTTCCTCTGTCGAACTCGGATACTTGATCAAACAATGATCGCTGTTTACTTTTAAACCACAAGAAACACACAATTCCCGAATTTGAAATCGTCGAAAACGCCAAGCCTTAAATAGCGCTTTAAAGTGGCGCCACAGGCGCGCGTGATGTGCGTCTGCGCTGAAATTCTAATCATTTGCCTATCTCACCTCCGCTAATGCATGCTGTAAATTTCATGTTATTTTCATGCTTCCTTCAGGGTGTTGCATTTACGGTGGCCAGCAGTGTATTTCAAAACCATTAACCATTTCATCCACGTCGTTGACGGATCAAACTTTATTTAAAAATTAAATTAGAAATTTCCTGATGTAATCCGAAATGCTCATGAACGTAAAAATGAAAACTGAAAGTTAATTAGATTCGTCAGTTTTAGTCTTCTCATTTTGGACACAATGATACTAAACCGAAAGAAGCCGCAGTTAATGCTTATATACTAAGATTAAAATGATTATATACTAAGATTAAAATGATTATATACTAAGATTTAAAATCATAACCATAAAACGAACATAAATTGTAGTTTTATATTAATCAAAACTAAGTAAAAAATATTTAATTGTAATAGTTTCCGAATTTTTATTGTTACGAATACCTTCGGAAATATGCTCCATAAAACACGCGTATACTTCTATAGTATATATAACGTATCCTTTGCAAGTTTAGTTTGCTTGTTTAATCGATTATAACAGAGTGTATGGTATCATTTTTCAAACATTGTAGCCCCAAGAACGACGAAACTAACGTAACTGTATACCTCAACTTGATTAATTCAAACTCTAAGAGTTTTATTATTTCTATACAGGATATCTCAAATAAGTACGTACTTTAATGCTTCGAGATCGTGAAGAGATCATCCAAATGTTGCAATGGTTTGCAGGAATTTACTGCAAGTCTTAAGAAAATATGATTTGACTGAAGAGAATTCAGGTTTCTAAAACACTTCAAAACGTCAGTCCAGACAATAAATGAGAGAACGACATGATGTCCAGGAGGATTTATTTGATGCGCGTAAGATCTGTCCCTTCCTTTTCATTAATAATATCATTCACAGTAATGATATACTCATTTTGTTTCTAAATGCACTGATTTTGTGAAACTCTTCTAACTAAATAACTGCGGTAATAAATATTGAGCAGAAGCTTGTCAAAGGCTAGATAGAGATATTATCTTCTGTCTACTTTTTCCCGATTGGTTTGAGAGTTATATAATAATTTTTTGATCCTTTCGTTTCTATTTTGTTCAATAGATTTCACTACAATTGTTGCTTTTACTTTTCTTATTTACTTTATTGCACATATGAATGATATTCTTAAATACTTAAATACTGAAGTATTTTGCTATTTAAAGTAGAGGGACCTAAAGTCATTCTCTCTCAAATTACACAGAAGACCTAATGGAAAAGTTTTGCCTTTATTTCTCTTTCCCGATACTAGACAGGGCAATATTTTACTTGTTTTCATGAAGGTTTTAGATATATAGTTAGATAGAGAGAGAGAGAGATAAATAGATAGACAGATAGCTAGATAAATAGATACGCAGATTGGCGTCTTAGAAACTACAGTTAGACAAACAGGTGTTCAGTAATTTATCAGGAAATCTGGTAGATTTTGCGGTGATGAATGAGGAAAACATTTCATATTTCGAAAAATGTGGCTGAATTTTGTGTTAAGCAGATCCAAAACGAAACACTTAAAATGTTTCCGTAGGCATTCGCTATAAAACATATAATGATGTTTCAATATTTTAATGATGAAGACACTTCAAGGCTGCAATACGCAAGTGATGAACAAAGCTTATTTTGTAGTTATACACTACGATTACGAATGACAACATTGAACCCCATAGGTTGATTGTGATGAGTGACTGTTATGTAAACGTTTTCAAAATCATTTACGTCAAGCCATGAAGAATAAAAGACCGTTATGTGCTCAAAAAACGACGAATTTTGTCCCAGAATAATGCCCAGTTGTATGTTAGTACTGTGGCATGGCAGCAATGTCTGAAATCTTTCTATCAACACTATAATTTTATGCATGGATGCTGAATTTAGTTACTTTTGTTGTGATGAGTCTTCTCAATATTCAAAGGGCAATTACGTGAGAAAAAATTCGCTTCGAACGAGAAAGTGAAAAGCGTTGCCCCACAATACTAAAAAAGGTGTCACAAAACAGACCAGTTCATGCGTTTGAATCGTTTATAAAAACGCTGTAAAAATGCAGTTCTGTCTGAAGAACTCAAATTTTATATATTACCAATATTATTATAAGGTTGAATTTTGGCTAATTTTAAACTTAATTTAAACATTTTTCTTTCTGTGAATATCACCACTTAGAGTTATTCGCAACGTTTATCAGACCTGCATGCCCATGTGATTCGTTGAGAAGTGGATTACACAAAGTCGTTATCGAATAAATTCGCTGGAAGTGAACAAAATTTTAATTCTCGTTTAGAAACAAACTTCAAACAAAAGCATCTTGCTGAGCCACACACACGCCGTTGAATTTGCCTTTCATAACGCTGTGGGCATGTTGACGGCAGGCTCTGAATTTCTAATTGTTCAAAATAAGTTTAATAAATGAACTGTAGATGTAAGATTTTCAAAGACAATTGATATTCAATATAAGAATTTCTAGTCACTTCACTGGGATAAAAAAAGGAATACTATACTTGCTATAAATACGCAAAATCTGCAATACATCCGAACAGCTCCTTTGCTGGTTACTATGGTGAAGATTTATGTGCAGATGCGATATGCACTGGCTCTAAATTTTAAGCATGGGGCAATTAAACAAACAAAAATGGAAAAGTCAGGTTTTGATTAACAATAAATTGCACATGAAGGTTACAAATATGTTTCATAAACAAAGGATTATGTACATAACAGAAAAAAGGATTACCTACAATATTTAATTTCTGAAAAGTAGATGGTGATGTCACATTTTAATCATTAATAAATTGATAGTTAAAGCAAAAAATAAACAAAACTTACATTAACAAGGTATATAACCACCTCGAACTTTAACAGAAATTTACAACGATTGCATATGCTTTTAGTAAAGTAATAAACGATCGCAGCTACTAGCAATGACGATTTCCCCTTTAGGACAGTTTTCAGCTGTCTGAGACTGACTAGAACTGGTAAACGTAAAAATAGCCTGCCCAAGGGCACCCAAAATATTTTCAATGGAGTTATGGACGATAGAATACGTAGGCTTATCCATCCAAGAAACACACTTACTCTCCACCCTTCAACTATATTGGCTTGATGGAGACGGGGATTATTACTTTCAATCAAAACGTCAAGATCTACTACTGCAGCATAGAGTCCTATAAGGAAGGAGACTGATTCTCATGGGACTTCATCCCAACGTCATTTAAAGATGTGCAGTATCGCATCGAAATTCCAGCCCACACCTCTGAATGCGTGATGTCTGACGGTGTTCTGGCGCTGATTCCGCATGTCTCGTTCTGTTCTGACTCTTACATACTTATTATCTGATTCCAAGACAAATCTGAACTTACCTGTGAACAACAGGACGTTACGCCAGTCTAAGATATTCCAATTGAATTGTTGACGACATCACTTTAATCTCTCCCCTCTGAACTGGGCGTTAGTTCAACATAAATACTCGGTACTCGAACATACATTCCCTTCATGTGAATCTTTCCGTGCACAGTACTAGCAAGTATTGTCTTGCCAAATTGTACAAAACGCTCGTCGATTCCGTTTGGCTACAGATCTTCAGAATTGATGATAAGCCTTGGCTGACATGGCGTAGATCTTTGGGTAGCATTTTTACTTGTTTGAAATAGAATTGTTTCCCGTTTCGAGAAATTAATGAATGATCAAGTCAGAAGAAAAGAGGGACATTTTTGATTGACTGCCGTGCTTCAATGCATCCGACAGCACACCCGAGCTCACTATCTACCAGTCCTCTTCTTTAAACTAGAAAAATACTAATATAATAAAGAATTAGCTCAAAGTCATAAGTATATCATATCAGCATTTAAATGAACCTTCTCAAACCTTTCAGAAGGTTGGCATCTTCAACGAGTGTTTAGTTAGCATACGCTCGGATAATCAATCTCTATTGTTGAAGTACGATATCTGCATACTACCATCTGCATCCGCAGCGATTTCAGCCCCTCAAATTCAACTACGTTTTCGAAAATACTTAATTTGCATTGCGTGCTTAAGTTTTGGTAGTCAGTGTATAAAATCTGTCATTTATTCGTTAACGGAGAAATCATTTAAAATGCGTTTTAGTTTCGAAGATATACCTTTCAAGATAAATAACTGAAATAATGTAGGAAATTTTAAAAAGCTTACAACATATTTCTTGGATTCTAAGACGCCATCAATTACAAGACACATCTTTTAATTTCAGTAACTGAGGATAAAATAAATATCATATAAAAAAATTTTAAAAAATATGAAAGTTTTCAGATTTTACATTACGCTCAAAGGGGCGTTTTTTAACGTTTTGTGTGTTACCTTTATTTATCAAATAGCATGTTCTTCGCACTTAAATTCAACTTCCAATTCAACAGCAATATCGCAAAATAATTTTAAAATTAGCATGGCTTTAGAATTTCCCATACACCGTGTCGCGCGCTGGACATAAAAATGTTTTTTTTCGTACAGTGTTGCCATTGCTCGCTTTGAATCATTTAGTTTTTTAATCAAAAATTTGTTGAAGTGTTACAAAAGATGAAATTGATAATAAAGTAAATTTTAAAATTCCAGTTAGGGCTTCCGCATGACCATATTCTATGGAAGATTGCGTTATTCAAATGTTGATGGTCCTAGGTACCGTTGTTTTATCACAATGCGAAAAACATACATACATTAATGCAGATTCTTTTTTATTTAATTTCTTTAAATATAATACAAGGCGATAATATTTGGTGGCAACAATTTGAAAAGTGAATTAACGCAGAAAGTGAAACGACTCAAAATGCCGAAACGAAATTAATAGCCCTTCTAGGTTAACGCCCTTTGGGCTAATAAATAAAATAAATGCAAAAATACATCTACCAATTATTTAAGAATTCACTTCGATTTACAATTTCATTTCCATTTAAATTATTAATTTGCAAACTCGAAAACTATTTGATTCTAAGATTTGAGACTTTCTAAGATAACCTTGATTTTATCTATGCTTATGCGGCGAAACAAAATGCATTTTAGAGTCGAAGAAGTACAATAATATTTACGTATTATACAATAGGCAAATTAATTTGTTTTAGATGCATGATCGAATAAATTGCGAGTGTATTTTCAAACGATTCTTTATGTATTATTTTTAGATAAAGATATCCTTAGAACCGAGCGAGGATTACCATCTTACTTCCGAATCTTCATCTTATAAGATGTGTGTATGCGGAGGCAAAAGCGAAACTCATCACTTCAAATTGCGTCCTGTAAGTTTAGGTCAAGTGAATATAACAGTATATGGGTTTTCAGTTGAAGGTGACGATGAAATTTGTGGCAATGAAGTTACTGCAAGACTTAGTGCCAGAGATGCCATTACAAAGCAACTTCTTGTTGAGGTATGCCTTTTTTTAATACAACTCTCCAGAGTACACTGGATAAATTATTTTATGGTATATTTCCGTTTTGCACCTACCACACTTTTTATGTGTGAAAAAGAAAAAAATCCAAACACATGCCGAAACCAAATGATAACACCATCTGGGAACCAAATCATTTGTGTATGTGGGCTTAATTTAACACATTTAATTTTATGTTTACATTTTAAAAAACCCACCCAAAAGCGTGGCAGGTACAAAAAGAAAAGGTGCCATTATATTTCATGTCAGTCATCAAGTAATATCATCTGCAAACAGTGGCGGCTCGTAGCTAAAATTAGTGGGGGTGCTGTTCCAAAAAAATTTAACCTTTGTTTTAAACCTGTGTAAAGGGAAGCAAACATGTATAAAAAGAAAATTTATTTTGAAACTTCCATGAAATTTTACAAAAGAAAAATAAACATTTCTTAATTACTTTAACTTAAATTGTTACAGTTCAAGCTTTACCTATTCATTTAAAAATGAAATCCGTTCTTCTTGTTTTAATTTGCGCGAAGAGATCCATAATTTTCTCCTTGATCTCTGGATGACAACTGAGGAAATTTTTCTATATTGAAAGCATTGCAAGCGCATGAAAACGAAAACTCTTGAAGTTCACTTACAGTCACAGAATTTATTACTTGAGGATGCAAGGACATGGTTAAAGTTTTCTGTAAAATAAAAGAACCGAAAAAAATGAATCAAATAGAATAGCTGAAAAATAATCTAACCAAGAATATGGTGTATGATTTTTAAACACAGCACACGCGGAGTAAAAAAAAAAGAACCAGTTCCCAACGACACTCAAGATTCGGCACTGCAAAAGCGACAGTGCTCTCTCCCTCTCAGCCTCGTACCTGCTTCCTAAGAGCGCATGTGCAGAACAGCCAAATACCACACGCGCGGAGTAAGAAATAATCACGTTTCCAGAATTTCGGCACTGCAAGAGCGACAGTGCTGTTTTATCTCCCTGGCTCGAGTGCTGCTTTGTGTGCGCGCTTGCGCAGAACAGCCTTGTGAAGCGCAGTTCCATACAAAAACTTTCGTACCTTTTTCATACACTGGAGGATGGCTACTGACATTAAGTTTAAGGATTACATATTGTAGAAGTATAAAGAAAGAATTAAAGAAATAAGGGCTCATTATATTAAATATTAAAAATAATAATAAGTGGAAACAGGGGGTGCTGCAGTTCCACAGTGCTTATTACGAGCCGCCACTGTCTGCAAATGACATCTTAAATTTTGATAGCTCTTTCAATTGTAGGTTGCAATGTAATTTTTACAAAATTTTTTAATTGTTTTCATTGTTACATACTGTCGTGATTTAAAAATATTTGGCAAATATTTATACTAATAATTAATAAATTAAATAAATAAATAAAACTGTTTTCGAGAATGCAATAAATTTAGCTAATAACTGTAACAGACTCCATCTTATTTAATCGTAAATTCATATGTTACGTATGCCTTTTACAGAACAAACTTCAAATAATGAGCAACAACTGAAAACAGTGTAAACATAATATTCGATTCATAATTAATCGTCATAGAATTTCGAAACAGAAAACATTTAAATCATAAGAAGTTAAAATTCACTAATTATAATATAGTGTTGCTTGCGTACGGGTTCATAATATATTGAATACACACAGAACCGATAATAGATTGATAAAATTTATTTTACCAAAAGAAGCCCTTTAAACTTCTGGAACTTTCTAGAAAAGCATTCGTATAGCTCTTCTCAGTATCGCAGAGTACAATCAGCAGTTACACTTCAAACTAATAAAAACATTAAACACAACGCAGTGCAGAACGCATTTAAAAAGGCAAAGCTTCCACATAGATCTCTCAGTACTTCGAACTCACGCTGAATTAAACAAGTGAGAAACTGATGCTCTCTTCGAGCTTAATAATTCTCAATTCTCCCCCCCCCGTGGCCGTCAAGAAATGTCCAGTATCTTTCATTTTTCGAAATTACTGGACGGCACATACGGATAAAGTTACACATAAAGGCCGGATATGGTTGCAGTTACACATAAAGATCAATTACAATACCAATTATAGTTACATTAACTACAAGAACTGAACAAAACTAAAGTCACCACTTTAGCTTGGCGACCTTAAGTATCGTCATTACCTACTCGGCGGTCTATGTATCAACTTTGCTCATAACCAGCCTCCTCCCATTATATTACAATGAAGAGGAGTGACGTACATGCATGATACGCGCAAATTCTTAATCAGTTACATGATCTCTATTGATCATACGTTGAATCAAACATCACAGATACACTCTATTTGCCAGCATATGGTTATAAATTTTGCAGGTAGTTGCGGTATTTTATACGCTGTGTCCTGGGTATCAAGGGCCATTGCGGGATATCACTCTTTACTCACGCTATTTTTGTTACACAATGAATGTTACAATTTTATTTTTCTGTACTTTTCAAGGAATTAAAATTATCTTTTGAATAATGATAACTTGCTTGGAAAAGGATAGTATGCTTCAATTTTATTGATTATTATTGCCAAGCATTAATATTTCCAAACATTATAAGTATTTTCTTTCGCAAATCAATAATATCTCATTTTTTCCCCTTCTGTTAGGCAGAAGGATTTCCAAAAGAAAAAGTATTCAACTATTTTATCTGCCCTGAAGGTAAGTCTATTAAATAATTACTATGAATTTAGAAAATAAGATGCAAGTTGAATAAAAGCAGTGTACTATGATGCATCTGCCTAGAACAGGCTGTTTGAGAGTGGCAGTTTTTAACATAACTTAGTTTTTTTATTATTATTACTATACGTTTTTATTGGAAAGGCCTTTATTTCAAATATTTTTAAAATAATGATTCAGTTTTTTCCTGTTATAAGCAACCTGGAAAATTCCATTACCAATTTTTCATGTATTTTAATTATTACAAAAATTTATTTCTTGCTCTTAGGAAATAGTAGATTTATTTATGTTATTTATGTATATATGCAAAATATAAAATCTAACTTTCAAATAATAAATTAATAACACTTCTTCATTCTAAAAATAACAGAACAATAAATTTTCTAACTAAGCGAAAAAGATCCGTCATCTAATCTCTACTGCGCATTTATCGATGAAGTCTGAACCCAACACCTGTACATTAATCTGTCATGTGATCTGAATCTGAAATGGAATTTGATATAAAAGGGTAATTACGTCGCAATCGGCGGCCTGGGCGGCTTACTCTAAAAAAGATGTTGAAAAACTTCAGATTACGCAAAACAAAGTCTTAAGACTTATCACAAATGCCCACTTCTACGTATATAATGAGACCTTACACAGAGACCTGAGGATTGAATATGTAAATCATTATTTACATAGAATGAATGCCAACTTCTTTAAATCTGCCTTATTATGTAAACATCTTCAACATTCCCATGTTCTAGACTACATAGCCTTAGATGAGGATTACAACATCAGGCCATATGCGGCTCACTTTCGAAGGGATCTGAATTTCCCAACTTAGTAGTTGTTAAGGCTTTCGTTATTTATCCTAGTTATCATATTTAATCAAGAATTTCAATTTTTATTATCATTTTGTATGTTATATTTCATGTATTAATTCAGTATTTGTATTGTATTGTATTGTATTGTATAACTAAAGTTTAATAAATTGTGTTACTTTCATGTGCACTGGTTAGGACGCAGACATGTACTAACGCGGCTCTGCCGCAGTCAGGATTTTAGTTAGGACTTCTCTCTACATTGCAGGACTTTGGTTTATTGCAACCTTGCGATGCAAACGGCATCTCTTTCATACCGCATATTTGGTTTTATTTAATTTAAGGAAATTGCACGTCAGGGGCTCTATGCAATTCCTCAGTGAGCTGGATAAGTTGCCCATAATTGGCAATATCCCAGCAATAGTTGTCCAGACTAGACTAGAATTCCTTCTGGCCTCCGGGTGTTGATGCCAGAGGGCATCATTTCTTAATTACTACCGCTATTGGCCTATGGCAATCAGTTTGATTTACTAATCAAGACTCATAGAAGTCGATATTAGTCGTAGATTGAAGATCACAAGATCACAAGAATTCCTTCTGTTTCTCTTCGCTAGTCTCTTCTGCTGCTTTACGCTGTGTCGCTAGCCACGCAAAATTTACTTTTCTAAATTCGTCAATTGTTTAAGATGTAAGCTGTACAAAATTGGGGGTGCATAGCGCACCCACAGTGACAGTGCGCGTTATCCGGAAAATAAAATTATATGTGGGATTTACCGTTATGTGTGTTCTTCGAGCGTCACCTTGCTAACTACGCAGTCTCTAACTATGCAGTCCTCTCCAGTGCCAAACCTTTGCAACTCTCAGCAAGTCATCGTATTATAATAATGACCCAGTCTTCTTACAATAATGGAGCTCAAATTCGCTGAAACAATCTTGTATTTGGCGTACATTTACTAAAAACACTCAATCGATTTTGAGGGCAGCTACAGGTCTCTCCTCATCAGAAGAACAAAATATCTAGAAAGCTGCTCTCGAAATCGATTGAGTGTTTTTAGTAAATGTACGCCAAATACAAGATTGTTTCAGCAAATTTGATTGTCACATTGGCGTGTTTCTCTTTTATTCTAATAATGGAGCTGTTATACTACATATATATATGAATATATATAAATATTGCCAATCTAGATGGATGATAAATGCTGTGCAGTAAGATAATGTAAGAAAATTGACGTAACGGAAACGAATCTCAAAAAAGGGAGAAACTAAATTTTCTAGTGCAAATAATCGTAAGCTTATTTATTCTTTGAGCCAACAAAGTTCTTTCCGGTTTCGTCTGTCTGGCTTTCAAGTTGTGTACTTCTCATCTATTAAGGATTGAGGGCGATCTTTTTTTAATGGAAGGCTATAAAATAGTATATTTTACATCAAGAATGAACGTAAGATTTTCATCTCCGTAGCTATGCTCCATTGTTCATCAGGCCAGCACGCATTTGTGCTTCCATGCATTCTGCAAATATAAAGTCTTTCTCAAGGCCTGTAGAAAACACTGTTTCCAAACAAAAAGTGGCTTATACGTGAATATTGTACAGTTAATTAGTTATAGAAATTGTTTTCATTACAATGCCAGATAAAACTTGATAAATTAATAATTATTTACATTTTAACTGCCGTTATTACTACACTAGAAGTGTCCTATAAGTATTTTCGCAAATATTATGAATTATTTCTAATAGGAGAATACTCCTATTAGAAAACTATGAATCTGATGTCAGAAATTCTATGAATTTATGAAATTTTCCGATGAAAAGTTATGTAGTTTTCCTACAAAATTCCTAAGATTATTCCTTTGAATCTTACGTCAGAAAAGGAATTATAAATAATTTATCCATAACTAATAATTACTACTTTATTGTCTTTCAATTTTTTTGCCAATTAACCTGTAATGTTTATCCTAATTTTATTAACAGTTATTTTAAGTTATGCTTCTTTCCTATTTATTCTAATTCAGCTTACAATTTCCTACCAGAATGTAATTTCAGAAACGCAGTGAATGCAAATGAGTAAGAGTACTATTTACGTCGATGTTTCGCCGACTTCCAGAGAGACAGTCTGATTCCCTGACTATCGCGTGTTCGCCTTTTGGCGTTCTCTCTGAGCTACTACGCTCGGCCACTTGCTTGGCTTCGCCGATTTAATTAATATTTAGGGGCCGACTGCTTCGAAACCTGATAGCTTCGGCTATATCTTTCAGATACCTTTAGTTAAGTTTAGTTTAAATTCATAATTGTTTAAGTTCAAGCCCAAGTGGAGGCTTTGTGTATACTCCAAGTTACAAGTTGATTGTAACTATTCTGAGAAATAAAGAGTAGTTAACCCTTCTTAAGCCTTACGTGGTTATTCTAACGCTTAAGCGATTATTGGCTTGTTAGTGTTTGTGGGCTTCTAAGACTGAACATTGGAATTAAATAAGTAAAACCCCACAAACCTATCCAAAAGACTTCGTTTAGTGAATTAGCTTTCTTTAAGGCTTTTCACGTTCACTAAAATCTATCGCATTTATTTAATAATATTAACGATAATTATGTTTTTCTAAACCTTTCTAACGTTATATTTTGATTTCTTTTATTCCTGGTGTGACTGATTGCTGCTTGATATGTAAATGTTTCGAATTAGACATTATGTTTTTTCTTCTTACAGTAACTAGACTTAAAGTAGCACAGGTATTGAAAAATATTTATAATGCAGTTCTTTTAAAAACTGACCAACAATTAATCATGGTATGTTCATGATATTTTCTTGAAACTAATCAATATGTTTGCTATCATTGAGAGTAAATGTCAGTAGTTTTACAGTTTTATTAAAAATATCAAATTGCTGTGTAAGATGTTACCTTCATTTGCAGCTACAAATGGATCCTATTCTTCCGAAGTAGATCTGCTTCTTCCAGAAAATATTGTTGATGGATCTGCACGAGCCTATGTGTCTGTCTCTAGTAAGCAAAACATTAATGATTTTAATTAGCTATTACATTGTTTACGCATTTCCATAAATTTAGAAGATAAATACCCTATTTCATGTTATTTAAGTATAGCAGAGTAAAAACAAATTTAGGTTTTTCTGAATGTGGAGAAGCATAGTAGAGTTACCTGGTTAAGGAGAGAGATTCCTCCGTAGACAATGTCTTATGTGCAATTGGCTCATAGTCCATGAAGCACATGAAGAAACTGAAACAAGCGCCCATACAGTACACTTGCCGGGATACAGAGACTAATCTGACTGCCGTGTGATCCTATCCACTTGGCCATTACTGGACCGTAAAAAAGTAGAAATTAAAAATTATTATTGTCGATGATTATAAAACACTACGAAGTTATTTGAATTATCTTCCCAGTCTATTCAAACATATCCGTTATATCCATCTCCAGCTTTAGACGTACAAGGTGATTCAAATATGACTTTTTTTCCAGAATCTTTATTACGAGTTGAATATGTCACCCTTCAAAGTCGACACGTTTTTGCCAACATTCTGGAAGTATTTTCAGGCCGTTTTCATAGAAGTTTTTCACTTGGCTTTGAATATACTCTCGAACACTGATGCGGATGACATCATTATCCACAAACTTCATGCAAGTGGGATTTAAACCTGAGACTAGGGACTCAAGAAGTTGGGCCCATATTTCATTGACGTTTAGTATGGACTATTTTGTTAATGAGCGTGGAATCCACCGAGCCTATATCTTCCCATAGATCACAATGGTGTTTACCCTACAGACACTGACTAAAGCTAGAAGCATGTTCTTTGATAGAAATGTACCTGTTTTTACAAATAACAGTATTCACATGATCAGTCCTTGATATCCGGGATGATGGATGTTCTATACGCTTTCTCGTCCCTTAGTGAAGCACTTACACCATTCAAATGCGCGGGTCCAAGAGATATACTTTTCACCCTTCCAAATTTCTGACGACTGGATATTTCCTTGAATGAAAAAATTGACCACAATGCATTGTTCCATGCTCCGAGACAATTTGTTTTGCTCTAGTCACTCTCGTGTCCCCACGATAAAGCAAATTCTAATCTACACGAAAAGTCAGGTATGGGTAGCGGCTGTACTTACCCAAGGACATACAGCACTGCGTATCTGTACATGGGTAATGATTTGTAACAGCAACAGTCTCCTTCCTATTTGAATCCCATTCTATTTCATTTTAAATGAAATTTGAAATTTCGTATCCCTTTTCATATAATTTAATATCGTATACTCGCTGTCAATTTCGAACCGTTCAAGAAGCATGAAGTGTAGACGATAATAAAAAGCAGATTACTTACATAGTGAGCAGTATAGAAATAGAAGAACTCAAATAGCTTATTAAAGTAAAAATTATTAGAAATTGCTAAACTAAATTTATAAAAAGAAATCTGCTTATTGAAATTAAATTTAGTAAAACTTAGGATCTTTTAGAGCCATACATTAATTTGTAAATGATATAGAAGTACTTTTCCAAACCATCAAAAGAAGAGTTCCCACTATAAGAAAATCGTAAAAAAGTATCTTTAGATCTATGAAATGCGAATATGACAGCTACAAAGAGAAATAATTGTTATAGTTTTGTTGATACTCTAATGGCATACCGAACTGAAACGCGATCTGGAGCATTATACCTCAGACATACCTCACTAAAATTTTTTATGTTTTGGAAGTTTCTTTATATGTTAATTAAATCTGTTTATTTAGCCTCCATTCTGTTTAGCCTTACATTGGTAAATAATGTACATCTTTTAAATATTTACTTACTCTATTTAAGGTAATTTTTGATACATAGACAAAAAGAATGCACAAAACATATTTAAAAACTTCAATAAATTAATTAATCTTTAATTACATAATGTTGTTTATAATTATAAATTAGAATTTGCTTATGTCACTTCGTCACGAAATATAATTATATATTTAAACGGCCTGTACTCATAATTTGGAGAAATATTTTGTTAAAAACACACTCCATATGAACTTATGATTAAAAAGGATATTATTAAAAAATATATGATAGCTTATGATCAAAAAGAATAAATTGAGCATTTGATGTAAAGCAAGATATTTGATTAAAATCGAAATAAGATTTCGGTCACATGAATTTAAGAATTTTGGCTAACGATAACACGTTAATATACTTGCTTCGATTTACTTTTTATTACATACTCGAGTTAAAATACATATTTTACATTTCTATATTATTTAAAATAACGACTGTTACCTGATATTTTCTTGCAAAACTTATGAGCTTAATGCCAGAAATTTATGAATTGTATTAGATTATACAAAGAGGAGTGTCGTAATTCGAATTAAAATTTGACCATTTGACTAGGCAAAGCACTGTAGGTAAGAAAATAATGCTACTTTAAGGAAGTAATGCTTTCGTAAAGGACGTTTTAAGAAAACAATGACTCATATTTACGTTTCTCATGGGAAAATAACTTAAAAAAAACAAAGCGATTTCTCTTTCTGTTGCTGTCCCTATTTTACTCCAACACATTATTTCAAGTTTAAACCACATATATAGAGAGAGATTGATCGATCGATAGATAGATAGGTAGGTAAACAGAGATATAGATATATGTTGATATAGATATGCATGTACTGAATATTATTATTAAATAACTCAAATATTGTTATGAACGTTTCTGACGCATAAATTAAAAAATTTGCTCTTCAAAAGTTGCTACGAAAATTTCCCATGAATAAACTTTAAAAATTCTTTTTCTTCCATTTACATCATATGAAGCAGATACTATGAAAAAGTAAATAGTTACGTTTTCCATTTTTATTATGACAATCAATTTCAAACCATCAATGTCTGTTAAGAGCAGTTAGTTGAATGCTGCAAAACACACGAGAGCTATCTGCCAAAGGGGAGGCATGCTTTCATGGAGTACGTTTTAAGGAAAACTGGATCGTATACACGTTACACACGAGGAAAACCTCGAAAACGCCTACGTAGCCAGCCGGTTCACGGGATTAGAGCGTCGGACCAAACTATCAGTGTTCAGCGACTTTACCGCCAGGCCACTGGTGGATGAACTTTCTAAAGAAAACCGGCTCGTATTCACTATCTCAAGCGCTCAGACCCATGTTAAATGTCAAGAGATGGAAAACTCATAATAAAAATTAATATTGTAATTTATCCGCTGACGTATTTACAACAAAAATAAATGTACGAAATTCAAGTTTATTTATGAAAAAATACAAGAATTTCCGTAAGTTTCCGGCTACAGACATTCGCTTTTCGACTGCTGTTAGGACACTATTTCGGTATAGAAGAGCAACAGTTCGTTTCATGTCTGCATTAAAAACTTAAAAACAGTTTATTGTATTCTCTGATACTTTCGACTTATTAGTTTAGCAGCTTTCAGAACTTTTTGATGCAATACAAAATTTAATTGGTATATTCACTTCATCAACATAAATTTTTAAAGTCTTTTTCCCGGCTGATAGTTTATTATTTTTTAACATAATACATCGAAACCATTTTTCATATTATAAAATATGCGCTTATTTTTAAACATTTGAACAAAGAAAATAATTGGCGGAGAGTAATTTTCTGCCTTTTTCGTTCAATGTTACTTTTTTCCCTATTTTTGCTAAGCCGAGTTTTCTTTAAATAATATTTTACTATATACAAGGTCTGTCGCAAAAATAATCAGAATGATTTGAAAAGAATTTTTAATAAATTCAATGCTATTCCAGTTATTACCTTCAGAGTAGAAATTTTATGATCGAAATCAGCAACTTCAACATTTCTGCGGAACAAGTTTTGGGAAGGAAAACTGTAATATATTTAAATTTTCTTTTACAATTTTATTAAAAATTGTAATCCGCAACGTATATGAATGGGATTCAGTATATTAAATATACAATCAAAATTTTAGCAAAAGTATTTAAACCTGTATAATAACAAATACTTTTAGGTGATCTGATGGCTCAAGCACTGAATGGGCTGAAAAATTTGGTTAAATTGCCCGTTGGTTGCGGAGAGCAGAATATGGTCCTTTTTGCACCAAACATCTTCGTTTTGGACTATTTAACCGCTACAGGGAAAATCACAGAAGACCTAAAAGAAGATTGTTTGAATAATATGAGAAAAGGTACGTAATTTCTTTCATTTCTATTCTTCCTTTAAGACGTATTTTTCCTCTCATTTTATTTATGATTATTCTATTAATACTTTCGGAGATAATAGGTCTAAAAATTTTATGATTTTCTTCTCGGATACAAATGTTCGCCTCTTTCGAATTCTCACCGGTCATATTACGTTTACTAAACATCTAAGTTAGTATTATTTTCGGTTAACGAAAATTATCTGAAGATATTTTCACTTCGAAGAAAAGAGATATAGTATGCAAGTATTATATCTTTACATAGAGTAAACTAGGTAAGCAAGCTTTGCAATATCTTCTGACTGCCCATGAAAATTTGTATAGTAGAAATAATAAATCTTACCGATCAAACATCCTGGCTTACACTTCAAATATTTTACATCACTTACAACACAGGACAAAACTCAACTGCTAGCAATGGAGCAGATAGGCACACAAATTGCAGTAGCAGAGATTGATAATTGCAAATACCAATGAGATGTTATTTACAACTATCTGGCTCTATCAATGAATGTTACTTACTACTGTCAATTAATAACGAGATGATTATAATAGGTAATCTTTTTTCCTCTCTGTCTCTCTTAAACAGCTTCTTCTTCGCTTTATCTCAACGTCAGTAGACAGATAAGATTATGTTCACTCAATGTCAAACCTTTTTGACAGCAACTTGAGACAATGACATATCGTATCTATCTGCTCAGACTTATGAGCCAAGGACGTCGAATTCAGTACGATGGTTCACTTTGATTGAGTAGAGAAAACTTTAAGGTATTAGTAGGCTTTATCCATAATGCTGAATATCTTAATACTGAAGAGGTGTTCTCTATATAAATCAATCCAATAGAAGCTTGTTTCATTATAAGGCATTTTTCAAAAACGTTTAAAGATAACAGATGATTTCCGGATGGGCCTTTCTATTACTTTGTAACTACTTGCTTATGATTTAATTTTTTCAGGTTATCAAAGAGAACTGCAGTATCGACGTAACGATGGTTCGTATAGTGCATTTGGGAAATCAGATAGAGAAGGCAGCCTCTGGTTAACCGCTTTCGTTCTTAAATCGTTTGGTCAGGCAAGAAGATTTATGGACATAGATGAAAATGATCTGGCAATAAGTTCGCAGTGGATACTAAACCGGCAGTTTGAAAACGGATGCTTCGAACCGTCAGGGAGAATCCTCCATAAAGACATGAAGGTAATAATTGCTTTATTCTTTGTAACTGCTGTTATTTTTATTACATAAAAAAGTAAGACTACTATTCAAAGAAGATGGGATTTTTCTACATTAGACAATTGCATAGCATCTTTATGGCGATAACTCTTCCGTTTCTGTGGATGTTTTTCGCATATGCAAAATACTGACCATGTTCCATGTTGTCTGAGAAATAATACATATGAGAATTAAAAAGAACTTAAAACTTTTATTCGAAGAAACATTTGAAATCAGCCTCACGAATTTAATAACTTAAAACCAGTATTTTATAGTTATTCTTTTATATTATTTCTATTTTTATATTAGTCCTTTCCTACTTTTTTTGTCGATCTTCACCAGAATCTAAGTTAGGCAGAGTTTAAATATCGCATGTATTTCGTTCCCTTACCTTTCAATGAAACTTTCTGGTGCTGCGAATTAGCTTTCCTCAATTGCTACGAAAATTTGCTGAATGATTTCATAGTTTGTTAAGAATTAGAATTCTTGGAGTAAGCTAAGTGAAAGTTTATTTGATTATTAAATTTGGATGAAGAAGTAGATTGTATTTTTTAAATTATTACAAAGCACGAAAGAGCTATCGGCCTGAGCGGAGAATTGTTTTTGTAGGCGTTTTTCTAAAAGAAAATTAATTTGGTTGGCATTTAGTTTAATGTTTCGATTTTTTTTACTTTCCCCAAGTAGCATTAGATAACATTTATTAAGTTCGTTAAAGTCTATGAGTTGAAACAGCAAATATTTTGGTTTCATTATCGTTTTGAATAGTAGTTTACATTTTAGTATGGCTCAGAAGCAGTGTAATGGTGAAAATTCGTAGATTTTGTTTAAGATAACATTACATTTTCAACAAAAGTTTGGTTTCATATAATTGAATGTAGCTGTGATATATTATGAGCTTCAGATTATTTTGGGATGTATGTAACGTGGAAAAGTCACGAAAGTTTACTCTTGGTTAGTAGAAATTATCCTTCAACTGGCACAGGCTATGCCTAAAAAATGGGTCTACGCATATAATGGTTACATTGTTATCTCTCATCTCTCCTAATAAGAGTTTTAAACAAAACAATTTGCTAATTATTGCTTTTCATCCAATTTGATTGCTGCAGGCCGAGCATGAAGCTTCCATAGGAACTTATGCATACTCATATCAAACAGAGCCGGTTTCTCTTACAACTTCCTTGATGTCTGCATCCCTTCATACATGTTGAAAACTGTAATACGAGTTCCCATTTATTTATTTTATAAAATCTGTTTCTTAAAAAAATTCAAATCCTGTGAGAATCAGAAAGATTTCCAAGACAAATGATAAAACATTTTACTAGATGCAAAAGAATTCTGATTGGAATAAAATCCTTCTAAACAAATACACCATGATTTGCTCATTTATCTCTTTCTAATTAAGGTATTAATTTTCTAAAAGATGCTATGATGCTTAGTAATTTTTATCGATCGCATATGAGAGTATTTTTCTCTCATGTACAATCAATAAAAACTTCATGCTTGAATTTTCTTAATTAATTGGTATTTAATTTGTTTAGGGTGGCCTCAATGAAGGAGAACAAAGCCTTGCTCCGTTGACAGCGTACATTCTTATAAGCCTATTAGAATCTGGAGCAGAGAGCCTGAACCATACAGCTGCAAAAAATGCTCTAAAATGCTTAGCAGCAGAGGGAATTCCCAACAATTATGCATTAGCTCTCTTTGCTTATGCTACTGCTCTTTCTAAAGAAATGGACACCGCAAAGCAACATTTAAAACTGTTGGATGAAAGAGCTGTTATTAAAGGTAAGTTAAGAAGCGTATGCTTTCTGAACAGTGCACTTTTTTAAGTGAAGCTAGTTTTCAAATTTAACACATTGCTTAGAGCCGTCATCTATACTTGGAGAAAGCGAACACATTAGGAAGATAAAAGCCACGTATGCGTATGGAAAGAAAACTTTATTAGAAGATGGGCATCTCATATGCATATTTTCAAGTAAAACGGTTTATTTTTCAATAATAGTTGGCATTCTTTATTCATGTTCCAGGATGTAATAAGCCTTGTATTTCTTGATTTGAAGAAAATAATTACTTTTCCCCCCAACTATCTCATGTTCCCCCAATAAGAAGTAAAGTTGTGTTTTTCTAATACAGTGGTTCTCGACCTCTTCTCTCCCATGAGTCCCTTTCCCCAAACTCGAAAAATATATAGATTTAATTTAAATTTAGATTATTTTTTAATTTGATTCATAAATTAAGAAAGGAAAAGTATAGAAAATGTTGATAGTTAACAAAACTTAAATAAAAGTTGTTTTATGTATTCATAAAATAAAACTAAATTCTTAACAGATAAATAAAGGACTGACCACATTCACCCCTGAAACTATGAATTTCTCCCCTACGGGGATTTCTTTCGTGGTTGAAAACTCCTGCTCTAATTCAAATAAAATTTCAACTCCTCTGTACTGTAGATTACCGGTCTAGGGCAGACATTTTTTTCCCTTATATTACTGCTATTTATTTATTTTTTGTTGTTGTTCTTTTTATTTTATGTTACTTTATTTCGTTACTGTTCCAGATAATATTGTTACATGTGTATGAGTTCTCAATGTATTGAATGCTCCGAAAGCTTGATAAAATTTATTCTTCAAAAAAAAAAAAAAAACTTTGCAGTTCTGAAGCTTTTCACACAAAATACTGCTACAGCTCTTCTCAGTATGATAGCCCAATCAGTAGTTACCACTTCAACGTTTGAATACGTAAGAACGTTGCAAAGTAAATAATGAAAAGAACAATGCAAAGCGAAAGCTCGTACGGTGATCTCTCAATAATCTGAACTCTGATCTAAACTGAAAACTGGTGCTTTTCCATGTTATATAATACTCCTTGAATCGAAGCAAATGGAAATTTCCCTGGGATTTCCCAGGGAAACTTCCATTTGCTTCGATTTCTCGAAATTACTGGAAGACATACACAGTTACAGTCGCATAGAGCCGGGTATAGTTACAGTTACACAAGGATCGCCAAATAGTCACCAAGCTTGGCGACTTATGGCGATTAAAAAATTTGGAGACAAAAATTAGTCACTAAAACCATCATCAACTTAGCGTTATCACACCAATTTTGGCAAGATAGCAATTTACTTACTCAATGGACTTGAGATATACTAGAAATTTGCATATAAGTTTACTAAAATTATTTAAATATATTCAAAATTCGTAACTGTCACCCCTTCTAAAGAACTGCACATAACAGGCAATGCAATGCTTGGACAGGAAGCTGTACTTACAAGTGAGGAAATTCGGTAACTGAATGCTAAATACAGCTCTAAAGTAATAATTTCAATTATTAACACGTGATATTTAATATTAACGTAACAACATGCGCAGTGATATTAGTCACCTTCACGTGGTTCTCCCTGTTTAAAGTAAACGATTGATACCTATCGCCTTTAAGTAGCCCTTATTGATGAAGAAGTAGAAAGGCCTTTTTGACTTGGTGATAGGTGCAAGTTTTTGAGGGTTTTAGAAGTAAAGAGAGAAATGAAGCAAAAGGCCTTTGCTAAGACTAGGACTAAGCCAGTTTTAAGATTTCTTTTTGGAGCGCTGGCGGTTTAACTCATGAGAAATATACTGAATTAAAGATTATTATTTCTAATAATGATTTTGACGTAATGGGCATTGTTGAGAGTGGAGTCGCTGCAGACAATGAAGTATATTTTAATATTCCTGGATATCAGAAATTTGTGTTAAAGAGATCAAGACAAATTGCTTCTGGCATTATTGATTTTGTAAAACTTTCTTTAAAGGCAAAGTTAATTTCCTCTCGTCGGATGACTACTAACGATAAATTAGAATTCCTGAAAATACATGTATGGAGACAAGAGACCCTACATAAGATATTCATCTTGTACAATCCTCTTTAGCCATGTTATACTAAAGTGTCCTTTTTTAAGTGTCTGAAGAAGAAAATAAAAGAAATACACCCCTTTTTGAAATGACAAATTTCAAAAGCTTTGTGAAGACAGAAATAAAGCTCGTGAGAAGGCTCGAAATACCGGCCTTAGTGAGGACTTTATAGCTTTGCGTAAGACTCGGGCTATCTTAAAAAGATCAATAATTGAAGCAAAGCGTTCCCCGTATAAAAACTTTCTAGAAAAACTAGACTTTAGTAGGGATGGCATAAAGGCTCATAATTTTTTTGTCTCAGATAAACTATCAAAACATCATGAGAAATGAACCTATTAAAAAAGGTTTTAAAGAGCTTACTACTGATATTTCAAACAATTTTTGTGGGCATTATTCTAGGGTAAGCAATTACAGGCCTACTATAAAAAGAAAAAAATATGAACTGAAACCACCTCAGGACAACAATTCTGCAGTTTTTAAACAAATTTTTAATGCTGATGTTTCTATTGGGGTATTGAAAAATGGCCTTGATGGTAAAAGTGCAGACTAGGATGAGATCCTACTGGAGTTCCTTGTAAATTTGGGAGATTCTGCAAAAATAGCTTTGTTGACATTCGTTAACCAAACTTAGAGAAATGGCTTGCCAAGTTCTCGGAGAAAGGCCGTAATAATAAGAAATCGATTGCTAACAGATTGGAGTTTGTGCTGGACATCTGAAAACTGTGGGTTTCTGTAGACATAGATGCGCAGTTGAGCAATTTGTACGCTTGTCTTAAGAGATTAAAAATCGCTTCAAAAGAACGCAAAGTATCCTTACAATTTGTGGACTTTGAAAAGCATTTGATAGTCTGGAGAGCTGGACTGCTTAGGAAGCTGATTTCCTGTGGCATTTCAGGCTACTTGTTTAAATGGATTAAAGGTTTTCTTGACCAACGCTTTATAAGTATGGTCACGCTGTGTCAAGTTATAGTCAAACCAAACAGAGTTTACCCCAAGAAGCTGTTCTGAGCCCGATTCTTTTCAATACAATGATCAGTGATTTAATAGACATTATTTCCAATTCTGTCCCAGACGTGAATTGTTTTACTATTTACTGTTGATGTGGTGATGAGCGCTGCAGGATCAGACTTTGTTGGCCTGGAGAGTGTTCTACAACAGTCCTTAAATGTTCCTAACACCTGGACTTATGATAATAATATGGTCGCAAATTCTGATAAAACTACCTTTCAATTGTTTTCCCTAAGTACAAAACACTGCGACATCCAACTTCAGTTTAATGACAAAGACCAGAATAGAACTTTTGATACTGTCTACTTGGGTTATTCGCTTAGGCCCAAAATTAACCTGGTCGAAACATGTTGATTCAGCCGTTGATAAACGGTATGCCAGATCAAGACTATTGAAACATCCAGCTGGTGTCACTTAGGGCTCAACCCAAGATGTTTCGTGTGCAGCCTATAAAAGTTATGTTCGTCCTGTTGTTGAATATGGAAACGAAGCTTTGATAACCGCCTCCGTTAAAAACAAGTTTGACCTATTTCAAAGCAATATGTTGCGAATGATCACTGCTGGTGCTAAATCAACGTCCATAGTTGCAATTTAACTTCAAACTGAACTAGTACCGTTAATTGAAAGGTGCCAAAGGGACCCATAAACCTCGCTGAAAAACTCTTAAGAAAAAATCACTTAGACCAGCAAAAATAAGATTAAAAACCCACAGTTGCTTCATTTCTACTGTCCATGATCTTTGATACCCATGATAGTCCTACATCCAGTGGCCAGGTTTTTCTTCGGGAATTAAATCTTGTTCTAGATCAAACTATGTTGGAGGGCCGCCTGGATCTCGTTTGGAATGTCAATAAACAGCTCTTCTTACAAAGTGAATTAAAAAGTGATGCTCTGGCTACTATATATAGTAGACACCCTCCTGAATATTGGTCCGCGTGTGTATACTGATGGTTCGGCAGAAGGTGCTGTAAGAAACTCCGGTGCTGGAGCATACTCAAATACTTTCATTATTGGCTATCCTGCTGGGAAATGCTGTGACAATTTCGATGGAGACATACCGGCAATATCATTTGTAACTGATAAATTGAAAGACAGTCCTGACCCTAATATTGTGTTTTTCATTGATTCTCAGGCTATATAGTCGCTTGTGAATTCAAAATACAATGAAAATGCACATATCTATGCTTATAGAAAAAGGCTTTTTGAGCTGAGGAATTCTAGAGAAAACATTGCTTTCAATGGATTCCAAGTCATTGTGGCATTTTTTGGTAATGAACAGGCTGATAGACTTGCTAAAGCTGGCTCTCTAATGACTCAGCCTGATTCTCCTCTGCCTTCGAGTTACATTAAAAGCATTGTGAACAATAAAATTAAGAATAGTAGATTGTCCTTATACAGAGATGCAGTCCCAATTCGATATATTGGAGTTGCTTGTTTCCGAATGCTAACTGGGCAGGATTATTTACAAAGGCATTTGTGTGTATTGGAATCAAGGATGAAGCTTGTTGCCCCTTATGTCATCAGGGTAACATGGATGGCGACCATCTCAAGAACTGCTCTATTGTTTTAAGGTTTTTTTTTAATGACAACTCTTTTGATGTTAGTTTTTATTCTTATTTTAATTCTTCTTCATTTTGCTGGGCTGCTCGTTGCTTAATGGCAGAAGTGCCGTGGACGGGCGTAGGATAAAAAAAGTCATTAACATACAGCTAATAAAATATTAAATCAATAAATAAATGCATATCGAATTACAAATTTATATACATATCGAACCATTGTCTTAGTATACTTTTTGTATTATACGCACTATGGGGACTACATGCTCTGATAAGAGGCTAGCTTGTCGTAATGAACGACTTTACATTTAGAATTTAATGACTTGACCTATCTGAACTACGACGTCGTTCAGCCTGTTTAGGACTGTGTAAGGACCTTCCCAGGGTGACTATAGCTTAGGAGATAATCCTTTCCGTCGAATCGAGTTCCATAACCACACCTTGTCACCTACGTTGAATCGATGTACTCTAGCTCTTATACCGTATCGAGTATCCATCTTCTCCGTCGAAAGGTAGACTCGCTCCTGTGAAAACTGGGCTTCACTTAAGACCGTTGCTGGAGATCTTGAATGTACGCTTTAGGAGTTAAAGGCGCATGCGAAGGACGACCAAACAATAGATCACAAGGCAGACGAACGTCATGACCGAAGAGCAACGAGGATGAGAATAGCGAGTAGTCTCGTGGACAGCATTGCGATAGGCCAGTAAGAAAAAAAGGTAATTTCTGGCCCTAGCACTGTTAGTTTCTGGAAACCATGGTTCAGAGGTTATTAAAGATGGTTCAATTAAACCATGCCGTCTGTCTGTGGATGTAAAGGTGTCCTTTAGGTTTTGTCTGAGTAGTTAACGAGTTCTTTAGTTACAGCCGAAATAAAGTTCCTTTCTTGATCAGAATGAAATTGGAGAGGCATTCTAAATCTGGAAATCCAGTGCTGTGTCATTACCTCTGCTACCGTGACAGCTTCTTGATCAGACACAGAATGCACTTCAGGTTTACGTTTTACTGTAAAGTAACCAGTAACAATGAGGATGTATTTGTTACCATGAGAAGATCGTGATAGAGGCTCTTCGATATCGAAGGCGATGCGTTTAAAAGACGCTTCTACGTTGTAATATCGCAATGTAGTTGCACTGGCTGCGATTCTTTCGGTCCTTTCCGACCAGCACATGCATCGCAAGATACACATTACTTTTGAATATAAGCACTTACTTTACTCCAGCAGAAGAGCGCTCGAACTCTATGCAAAGTCTTCATTATTCCAAAGTGACCTATGTAGCTCTTCAAGGACTTATGGGATCTTGGAAGTTTCAGCTAAAATCTGAATGCCTTTTCATCATCCGATTCAAATTGCCGACGCAATGCGTCATTTCGAATAAGAAGGGAGTCCCAGAGAGAGCAATCTTGCTTTGCAAGATTATAAATCGAAATGTCCTGCCAGATTTCCTATTTGAAAACTCTCTGATATCAACTATGGTTCAGTGTCGCCATCTTCCAATTTGTCTTTCCTGACTACTTCTTCACTTCATGAGTCTACGTCAGACAATGTTGAAGTTGTAACTTGACGTACGAAGGGATTAACCAGCTCGTCTTTCGCTTCGACCCTGGAACAATATCGGAAGCTTTCTGGGAAGTATCTTCTAGTTGTCTATCTCTAGCGTCGGCGTTTCTATGTGACTGTCCCTTTCGATGACCGATAGCGATATTTCTGGAGTCTCTGTATCCATCTGCCTATTTGGCTTTAATGTTTTAAATTTAACGTTTTAGATTTGGATAATTGTAATTTTAAACAATTTTAATGTTTTTCTTACCTTTGAAAGAAAACGTATTTATTTTTTTATTAATTAAATTTTATTTTTATATATTTCGCAAATTTTTGTAAAATTTATGGTGAAAAAAGAAAGAAGTTTCTCATCTTGCTAATCTTCATAATACGTGCATCTATAAAGTTGTATACAAAATGCGAAAAAAAAGAAGATGCTTGGATCAATAATTTTTAGTGCAGCCTCAGACATAATATACGCTTTCTAAGCTATTCGGTTAACGGACTTTGTCTCCGAAATTAATAGATATTATTTCCCCCCTTCATTATTATGTATACTTTAGCATAATTTAATTTACAACTTTAAAAACTGCGCTTTATTCAATTCAAACATTACATTGTAATTAAACTTGGATCAAAAGTTCGACCTCCATAACAACAACACGTACGTTTTGGGTTTTAATATTTCGAGAAATATAAAGCAGTTACGAGGTAAAATGTGTGTTTTAATATCATAATGCCACCTCCTACCATAACAGCTAAAATGATGTTACCTCTTCTGTCTTAAGACAACTCGGGGATATAAAAACAGTGTACTGGAGGCCTAAAACTGGAATTACGAATATTATCTTAAATTTAGGAACTCTAGAAGTTTCCTGAAGAACACAATTTAGGAAAAAGCAGCAAATGAATCAGTCCAACTAAACTGCTAATATCTTTTGACACACACGCAAATGTGCTTCTCTTTATTACCCGCTCACAATCACATAAGATCAAGCTTCTTGTATGTACTGAAGATGGACCTCATATTCGTCTTAAAGTTTTATCTTCATATTAATCTCCCCCATTTTTCCGCGACGCAGTAGGTAAGAGAGAGTGATAGTATAATATTCCAATCGATGCTACGAAGTGCTAAATCGGCTTCAATAAATCAATTCTATTTGCAATGAATCTAATATTTTTTTATATTCGCATATGGTATTTTTCTAGCAAAGAATCAAACTGGTGCAGATCAGCCAGTCAGAATCAAATCCGGTAATAAGCCCAAAATAGCAGGGTATTTGAAATCCCCACAATCCTTCCTGTATATTCATTGGACTTCGAATAATACTGTCTTTGTTTTATGAGTTTTAAGGAAAGAGAATTATCGTTTTAGTCCTCTAAATGAATCTTTGTGAGTTAGAATATGTCACAACTTTTCAGATTTTCTTATTTGTGTAGCTGAGAATTCGAATGAAGTATTTAATTCTGAACATCATGCAATTGTATATAATTTAAGCATCACTGCTTTTAATATATCTTCTTAAGAAGGAAAAATATCTCTAATACTAATTTCATTTCTCACTTATATTATCATAATAAATCAATAGCGTCTATTATTTTCTGTGCATAAGAACTGCTTTCCATTCTACTGTTTATTAGTTTGGGAACATTGTATTTTTCATAAAAATACCTGAGGTGGAGTTCCTTTCAGAATTTTCTTATTTTAGAATATTTTTCCTTAAGGTTTTTATATCTTGAGAGTGAAAGAGTCACTATCTCTCTGGAAATGCATTAAGTTCTTTTCTATGAAATCAAAAGTTTAATCCTGAATTTTGTCTAATTTCAAATGTGAATTCCTATATAATTTTAATATATATTTGTATAATGGTTTAAAATCTTATATTGGTCAAATAATTTTCAAAATTGTCAAAAGTCATTCACATGTTTTAAAGGAACATGCTTAGTAAATTAGTCGAATTAAAATATGAGGATGAATTTAAAAAGCATTGTATAGTATCTAAAATAGTACCATCCAAATAGGCTATTTAAACTGAAGATTTGAAAAATTTTATTCAATAATTATAACTCCAAAATGCCTCCCATTATATAACTACCATTCTTTACCTTTGGATTGGAACTATCGAAAATTCCTTAATACTTTATACACTTCAGAGTTCACGCCTGTGTGCATTCTTAAAGGTGTTAATAAAATATTCTTTGATGTATAGCCAGATGAAGGGTTACAAAATGCATGCTCAGTGATATGTGAGATAGTGTTATTTTGGGGCTATAGTACTTGAATTTCTTAATTCAATGCATTATTTTCAGTGATGTGTCAAAATAGGCATTTTAACTGACAGTATAACCAAATCGTAGATGATTTATATAGAGTACCGTGAAAATAACGGAACAAATCTTAATGAAAGTTGAAGGAAATATCCATCAATTTTTATAATTTTATAATTCATTAATTTTAAAAAAGGATAAATTAATTATTTCAAATTATTTAACTGATAATTATAATAATATTGCGCAAATGCCACTAGTACAGAAACATTATTTCACAGATTTGCTTAAACCTTCTAACTACATAATGTGACAAGAAGAGGAACAGTCATGTCATAGAAAGATTGAAGCATTTATTGCGGTATCAGCAACTTACTGCACGTATGCAGAAGTATTTTAATAGTATGCTGAACGAATTGAAACAAAATGATCATGGTCCAATAAAACCTTAATTTTGAATTCAATAGAAATAGATCATTCTTTCGAAGATTTTATTTATTCTTTTAAAAATATTTTTACATTATCAAAATGAAAGTTAATAGGCATTGAATGTCAAAGTCCGGATCGGCAAAACTCACAGATTTATAAATAAATGAAATTCGTTCGCATAACAATAGAAAATTGCAGCTTGTTGTTTGAAACAATTTGCATTCGCTCTGGTTTCACATTTTAGATCAATATCCTTGTTCATGTGAATAAAGATTTACACATGGAATCTTCTTTGAATCCGTAAGGAAATTAACTGATACATATATTTTCTGGAACTTATACGAGGTTGGAATAGTCAAATATGCAATGTGTATTAAAAATTTAACAAAGAATAAGCAAGTACAAACAGCTTAAATAGCCTATTAGGATGGCACTAATTCTCTAATGACTTATATTAACAGTTATCTATTATTATTGCATTAAAATTGTTATATTTTTTCTGGCAACTTATGCAATTCTTTCGTAACAATCTTTTCTTAAGATTTTTAGATTTTTAATGACATTGAGCTTTAGAATAAAATTTCAAAATATCATATTAAGAACTTGAATTTTGTTAAACTCATTTTTTATTTTTATTCAAACAATTAATAATCAACAAAGAAATGAATATTTATTTGAAGCATAAATACAAAATCAAGGCAATATAATTTCACTTTTTACTTTACGTAAAAAGTGTGGAGGCTTAAGCTGGAATTCTGAGTAACTTTCAAAATTGCATCATGGAACGTTAAAAAATTAAGGTTGCAGAGCCTTGCTGTCAGTAAATCTGATGAGCTTTTAGATAATTTGGGGGAAACTGAGTATAAGAAGGATCTGAATGATTAAGCAGTAAAATAATAATCAATCACATTGCCATTCTTTGTATCTATTGGTTAAGAAATCAGAATTTGCTAAGTTCTTTAATTTTTTTCTTTCGATTAAAAAAATTCAGTAACTAGTCTTTGCAAAGTTAGCCGCATTTAAGAAGAACTTGCGCATTTGTTGTCAGTGAAGTTTGCTATCATACGAAACTAAGAACAAATTAAAATTTCGCATTAAAGGAATAAACCTCCTTTAAATCAAAAATAAAATAAAAAGAGACCCCTAGTAAGTACTGTAACCTTACATTAATCATTATTGCTAATGTGACTATTCTGCCAATTTGCATTAGTGTTTAAACTGTTCTGTTCAGTTACTAGTAACGTTGTATGAGATCTGTTATAAAGTTAATTATTCTAGCAATCATGATGATAAGCGATTCTATATTTACATTATCCAATAGTCTTATTAAGCTTTCTTACACTACACAACAATAACAAGAACATATTTTTACTTCCGTACATTCTCAAATTCTTATCACCACCAAGTAATTATAAATTGATCACGACTGTTTCCTTTCCAGTCTTCATAAATATAGATTTTTGTGATCTCTACGTGAGTTGTATCATACTTCATTGCTTGAATACTTCTTTTTTGCCACACACATATTTATATCTCACTGGTTAGTGTAACGTACCATAAACAACGCAGTAAACTTCGTAGCAAATTTCTGAAGCTCCGAAATTGTATCTTCATTAAGTAAGCAATTTTTTTTCTCCTAGATGGTAATAAATTCTGGGAAACAAACCATAAATCGAAATCAGTTAGCGTGGAAATAGCAGGATATTATGTCCTCGCTCTTCTGGAAGTAAACGAGCAAGATAGTATTCCTAAATCTCTACCAGTTGTGAAATGGATTGCTCAACAAAGGAACTCCAATGGAGGATTCGTGTCCACTCAAGTGAGTAAACAACAAAAAAAAGTCCTACTAAATCAAAACTACTTAAAACTTTACATTGGGCGCATGATATAATTTTTCGTATCAAAAAAGTTTCGTAATTTTTCTTCATTAAACTTAGCGAAACATATGGATTGAATCCAAAATGATTGAAAAGAATGCTTTCGAAAGCATTCTTATTTTTTATGCATTTATTTATTCATTTTCTTTTCATTATAAACTGATTATATTATACTTCAGAAAACTATTTTTTGCTTGAAAACGAAATTTCTTCTGCCATTTTTTAAGAATAATATTTATTTGTGAAATTCGTCGATTTAAATTCTGAGTATATTAATAAATAAAACGAACTTTAATAGAATAGTAAGGGCTAATTTTTAAAAGTTACACGAACTCTTCGTTCTCTCTTCCCTGCACATACTTTCCATAATTTATGGTTTATTTCTTTTGCTTAAACATTTGCTTTAACTTTTTAAAGTTAGAGTTCTCCATTCTCTCTTCCATGCACTAATTACGGTTTGTTGCTAAGCATTTTTAACATTAATCTAAAATTTCCTTACTTCCTATTTTCTACAACGGTTGATACTAGAGAAATTAAAGGAAATGAACATATCCTATTGTTATTGTCTATTGATTTTTGTGTAAATATTTTAAATTATAATTCCACATAGCAGGGAGGTAAGACACTGGATTTGAAGAATATTTCAAGTGTCCAAGAAAGGTTGTTTTTTGGTTGAGTCTATATCTAACCATTGACACAAGTTATAAGAGGTAAGAACATTCCCAGACATTGCTAATCTCAGACTTATAAACTACGCTACTCGGCGGCAAGAACAATGATGGAACTTGGGGACATCAGTACTTTTCTATCATCTTTGATGGTTAGACAGTTTTGTAGTCCCATATTTCCCGCAGTGTTAGAATTCACTTCACGTTTTGGTTTGATAAAGAATGCAAGGAAGTAATATTGGGTATAAAGTACAAGAATTAAGTATTGCTATGGGACTGTACTGTGCATCTGCGTAAAATAGGAATTATGTAACAGTGCAAAGATCCAGCGCATATGTTACCAAAATTCCCAGGATTGCTTTCATCTTTGTTAAGAGTGCCTTATAATAAGTGATGATAGAGCATTGGTACGGAAAAGTCTGAGGTTGTGGCTGGATGTCAGTAGACAGCTCGTCATTAGGGGTCATTTCTTCCACAGATACGTTAGTGTATTTTCTTCCACAGATACGTTAGTGTATATCACTTATGTACTTTCTGACATCAAGAACCGGGTTATGCCTCCTTGGATTACTTACCATTAAAATTAGAGTTTCTAGGCAAAAACAAGCAATTCGGGCAGCGTGCAAGAAGGCAAATTATGCAGTGCACAAAACTGAATGTTTATTTTTGTCCCGCTCGGTAAAAAGAGGCTGAAGGTGCAGAAACTGACTTAATTCACTACTCCGTTAATTTTCAAATGTAAACAAATATGGTTGCTCCATTAAGCTTAGCCGCACTTAAACAAATTTTAAATTGTTGATAATTCTACAACCATTGCATGCAGATTAACTAAAGCCACAAGAACCTTAACCAAAACATAAGAACAACATAATTCAGTCATTTTTAAAACCAAAAATGCGCAATTTACCAACATATAAGAATAAAAAAACGAGCCGAGTAACAGCTTTACCGAGCCGAGTAACAGAGCGGATATATATATACTTTTGGTGCTGCCGATTATAACCAAAAAGCGATGTGCACAACTACATGTTATATCAGTCCTATATACAAACTTTCAGCGTTCTAAGACTACTCGTTTTTGAGTTATGCGAGATAGATACATACATACATACGTACGTACGCACAGACGCCAAGAAAACATTTCTTCGGAATCCAATCAGTTTTATAACTTTTTGGGGAGAAAAAAAGTCGTTTATTCTGCCCTTACGTTCAGATATCACCCAAAAACATCGTTAAATTGTATTCGATAGCGGTCAAAATGGATATTTTCGTTGAGATATGATACCCGAAGTTTTTCGTGATTACAATACTTTCTTTACTTTGTACAAAGAAGTAAAAAACGAAAACAAGAAAAATCATGAAAACGAGTATTTATCTTACCCGGTCATCCACTACACCTTAATTTTCACACGCCGTAATTGTTTTCATCTTCCGCCCCTTATATGTGTAAACAAAGAAATAGTATACCGAGAAAAATATTTTACGAAGCTAATAATCTATATTAATCATCAATTAACTTACATTGGTTTCTTCGTGTATTTTATTATTTATAATTTTTGTTATGATACCAGTCTCAAAACATTTAACTTATAAATCAGTCAAATAATGCAGCTTTAGCTCTGCTTAAATCAAAATATATATCACTTCATATTACAATAAACTTATTTACTGTACCGACAAAAATAAATTAAATTAAATTTAAAAAATCCTCATCTTAAGAATAAAGGTGCCCGTGACATTTTAAATACTTGGTCTTTCATTGTATAACAGTTGAAAAAAAACATTTTATGAAAGAAATCAATTAGCTTTTTTCTCACAATCCTCTTTTGTATTGTTATTTGCACATAATTAAGACTAATAGATAATAGAGTTTGCAAACGGCATTGGGTGTACTAGACAAAAAATATGACCTGCAATAGTGCAAACGCGATTAAAGCCCAAATTCGTTCAGAAAGACGCCTTATTTCTGCAAGTTATTAAACTTAAGGACAAAACCATAGAACACGAATGTATGTCTCCGAAACATATAGTAAATCACCAAATAAAATAAAAAATATATGTGTTCTCATGTAAATATTTCAAGTGATTTCCTTCCTAACAGGACACAATAGTCGCTTTGCAAGCTCTGGCGAAATATTCCGCCTTAACATCTCAAATAACAGTGGACATAGGTTTGGTCGTAGAAAGTGATGAATTGGTTCGAGGCTTCAAACTGGATGACAATAATAGGCTAGTGTCTCAGACAGCCAAAATCCCTGTCTTACCAACTGTTGTTGAACTGCAAGCTGTAGGAGATGGATGTGCTCTAGTGCAGGTAAGTTGATACTACTTCTAGCTGGGAATAAATTATGTCTTACTATTTTATTGGGTGTTATAAATTTTGAAATAAGAAGAATTAAATAATATATTTAATAATTAAGGAGATTAATTTTCATTTACACTACATATAGTTCAACAGCAAAATCACAAAATTTTTAAAAGCTGCATAGCAGCATATGTTTGCTGATGTGTTCTCATAATGATTGTGATGTCTCATAATGATTTGCTGATGTGTTCTTCATGTGCTAAGTGTTCTCATATTAATATTCAGTTTTCTTAGAAAGATGGATAATAAAAAATATTTTCTGTCTTTTTATTGTTAACTTTTTATGTACTAACTTTATTTAGTAAATAACACGTTCTTCTCCCTTACGCCACATAAAATTCAATTCAACAGCAAAATGACAAAATATTTAAAAACAGAATATTTTGAGAATGTTAGTTAAAAGTTGCTATACATATTTTTGTATACGCTTTTAAAACCTAAATGCTCGTGCCTGCACGAGCAAGCCGCCTAAAATAGTTATCATACAAAGGAGGAAAAAGCATTCTGAAGAACTGTTTATTGCTTTTCAATCGCTTAGTTTTAATCAACAACTTTCCTGATTAAATTTGAAAGGATTTTTAAGCTTTATTGAATGGCAACACGCTGACGCGTGGAAGATAAAAGTATTTTGTTTCCAGCAGTGGGAACTCGAGCCGAGTTTGTTAATCAACATTGAAAGGTAAATATGTTACATTTTTCCGACGGGCAAAAGTCTCGCGCTGAAGATAAAAATGTTGTATTCCGTACAGTGTATAATGTTGTCACTGCTCCCTTTCAGATCGTTAAGTTCGTTAATCAGAAATTCAACAAATTTTTACAAAATGTGAAATAAGTAATAAACCAAATTTAAAATTCAAAATTCGGACTTCCAGACGCATGTGTTCGGGTTGAGAGGCTGCCTTATTCAAAATTTTCTATCTCTAGGTAGCATCTTTTTTTTTACAATGCAAGGAACATACATACATACATACATGGAAATTCTTCCTTATTTAATTTCTTTAAAAATAATACAGGGCTATAATATTTAGTGGGAACAATTTGAAAATAAACACGCCTTTTATACTGAACCAATGCAAAATTCCATTTCGAGTATTATTACACTCACTCTAATAAAAAATAAGCAACAAACTCGAAAAGGAAAGACATCAAAGTAAAAGGGAAATAAAGCATATAATTTACATATGAGATAGAGGTTGCATCGCCGAATGCAAATAAGCAACCGAAATTAGCATACACTGTAGACAAACTGAATTAGGAATACCTGCTTACTGCCTGTCTAGTAGCTCATAGCACCGCCTCTCGTCTTTGTGACGGCTGCCTTGGTGACAGCTGTTCAGCTGCTCTCGTCATGGACTACTACTACTACTTGCCGCTGTACAGCCTCCCGAGCAGCGTTATTCTCCATACGGGATTTTCACCTACTCATCGGAGCTGATCTACTTCCGGCCAAACCCCAGCCAAGCTGGGGTACAGACAGAATTATTGTGTTACTAATAAATATTAATCATAAAAAAACATGAGCAATCAAGGTTGTTGAGGAAGGTACAATTTTTCAGCGAAGACACTGTGAAGGTGTCGTACTACTAATAAGCAGAATAATGCAATACATAATGTGGAGACAGGGTATGTGCTGTGTAATACAAAGGCATATGTAGACAATAAAAATGCGCAATTCAATTCCCGATATATTTCTGGGTTACATAAAATACATGTTGAAGTTAAGAATGAGATGATACCACTAGTGAAATGACATGAGCATACAAGGCTCTTGAAGAGAGAAAATGTTTTCAATGTAGAAACATCATTGTGGTTTTTATTACAATTAATCAGAGTATTCTATTCCATAAGGTGGAGGCGCACTACTGTAGACAATGATATACATCTAGATAAAATGCAGTTAAATGTAAATATAATAATTATTTATAATAATTTGTTTATAATATAATAATTTATTTATAAGGCCTATGTTTGAATCATTTAAAGCCTACTATTCACTTCAAAATGTACAATTACTACATTTTAAGGCATATATAACAATTGTTTTACCTTACAAGTATATAACAAAATTGCTATACAGAATGGGAATAGTAGTACTACGTATACTAAATATACAAAATATGCTGGGCTTTGGGCAAAAAAGGATAAGAGCTCTGAAGCGCAAGGCTATAGTTAGCTATCTTAATATATCGATAAATATAATATAAATGCACCCTGTTGCAGGCGATATAAATGCAAAATTCAATTCCCGATATACTTCTGGGTTACGCAAATTGCATATTAAAGTTAAGAATGAATTGGTACTAATAGTGAAAGCCCATGAGCATACAAAGCTCTTGAAGCGAGTACATGTCTCGGCATGGACTAGACAAGACACTGAACGCGATAGGAAGCCATACATAACCACGGCTTCTGAACAACCTTCCACAATTCACAAAGATTAGATGGAAGGCGGTCAAAGCTTCTAACATCTCTGTTGCATCCCAGACGTTCTCAATCGAATTCGGGTCAGGTGATCTTGACGGCCTAGGACGTGCAGATCTCTGTAATGTTCATCCACCCATTGCGATACAACTCGAAAACGATAGCAAGGTGCATTGTCATGTTGAAAGATAATATCTGTAGTGGGCTCTCGAAAACGAACATAAGGGAGTAGATGGTCGTGAAGGATATCCTGGTAATTTTCACCTGTGGCAGACGATGTCATACATACCAGGTCCCATTTCAGTCCATGTGAACACTCCTCAGACAAAAATACCACCTCCACCAGCTTGAGAAGAGAGTCGCATGCTGGCAGGAAGGATCCATCGCTTCAAGTAGTTTACGCCTTGGTGTACTCTACCATTAGCATGTACCAAACTGAATCTCGACTCACCACTCCAGGCAAAGTTTTTCCACATCTCGACGGTCCATTTACGATGTTCCCGTGCCTATGTTAATCATTTCGCCATGCTTTGTGCAGTCAGCAGGCAGACTCTCGTAGGATAATGATTCTTGTATCCCATGGAGAGGAGATGGTTTTTTATGGTGTGGCAGCTTACACGTTGTGTGCACCAGCGTTAAATTGACGGGTGATCTATTGTATTTTAGCCCGTCTATCCGCTGTTACACCAACAACCGTACTCATCCATATGCTGCCCGCCACAGTTGACCCTGGCAGGGATGGTTTTACCAGAATCGACGTACTCACCATACACAATTGTCCTTTTCAAAAGAATAAAATTGCTAATGAAATTAAGCAGATTTATTTAGAACTACGAAAAAAGCATATTTTGAATTTACATTGGATCAAAGGTCACGCTGGTCATTATGGGAATGAGAGTGCGGAAGCACTATCATTTAAGCTATACGTTATTTTCAAGTCAAATCCAGGCTTGCGCAGAACTCAAAATTTGTATAACTCCAGCTTTACCCTAATTCATTTGCTCTTCAGTGTAATACCCAATTCCACATTCAAACCACGATGCCTTAAAAGGGAGTATTCCGGACCTATGCGTCAATTCGCAAGCAACCATTCTCAGATTACAAAGCATAGTTCTGTGTAATCTAAGATAGCCAAAGTTGTAAACATGAGCCGAAGACACCATTTTCATGATGAAATGCGTTGGAGGGCTGTCGGGATGTTGGACAATCCGCTGTTGCGACAGAGTTGAATGTGCATCGTAATATCATCAACCGGTTGTGGAATTGTTACCAAAGGGATGAAAATCCCTGTAGGAGACGTGGGTCTGGACGCCGAAGTATTACCCCAACGGCAGATGATCGCTTCCTGTTGCTGTGTGCAACTCGCCGTAGAACACTAACTGAACGACAGAATGACAGTGAGCCGGAGGAAGGGGCTCCCAAACCTTGCGAGCTCATATCTGCCGCTTTAGACGGTTAAAAACGCCCCAACCTACAGAGGCCATCCGAGAGGACGCCACTCACCTCTCTCAAACCAGGGGAACTTAAAATATCTATAGTCTGGGTTAATAACAACAATGCTTATATAAACAAAGTCAACGCTCGTACAAAGTCAGACCCCGTCCGCCCCCAAGTGTTGACCAATGGGAGCCCAGCCCCCTCGGACAACCCGATATCTGACGATGTAACGTCCTCACAACCAAGGGGCAGACAAAACGTAACAGTACGGTCCCTGACAGCCTGAACCTACGACCAAATAAACGATGGCTCTAGTCCTGTGAAGACTGTTTATTTACCCCAGAAGTCGAGGCTGTCTACACATTGGTCTAGCCATTTTAATAGAGAGAACCCCAGGTCTTCTCCCGTAAAATAGTCGGTTCCGGAAATTCCTACCAGCCGACCCCCAGGGATGATGCCCGACATAATCAGCCCAGGCGAACCTGGTTACCAGCGAGGGCCACGAGGAGGCTATGTCGGACGGGAACAGGAGAGGCAATGTGGTGCGCGTCACTATCTCGGCAGCTACACACCCTCTCTGAAGGTCCAGATTGAAGCCCGGGTCTCCTCCCATAAAATGGTCGGTTCCCGAAATCCAACCCTTCCCAACTTCGAGGGAGTACAACTACCCCCGCTCTAACAGGACGATAACCGGCATCGCATCTCTCTACTGCTGCAGGACGAAGCATATCCCACCGAATTGTGTCGCGTCGACTGCATGAAGGTGGATAGTACACCCGACGACCTGTGGTTTCCATTTATTTGTCCCCATCCCATATCAGAGCGCGGTTGAATTGGGTCGGTGAACATCGCAGTCGGACACCAGAACAGTGGGGCCACGCACTCTGTGGATGAGTCTCGATTTAACAACCAAACCGATTCCCGAAGGGCAATGACATGGCGAAAGCCAGGGACACGCTATCCACCATCCAACATCATCGAAAGAGACCATTACAGAAGAGGAGGCTTACTTGTATGGGCTTATTACTTGCACAACCGGCCGTATCAACCTCTAAGGGATACATAGTGGTTCCGTCGCAATCTCCCGATATCTTAACGAAACCTATACCCCGTTTTGTATCCGTTTATCGCTACAATGGGTACCGATGAGGTACTTATGGATGATAACGTCCTCCCTCATAGAGCTCGAGTGGTGCGGCGTTTTCTGGAGAGTGAAGCCATCCCACACCTGCTATGGCCTGCTAGACCATCGGACTTGAATTCCATAGAGTATGTGTGGGGCATGTTGGGAGCACGGGTAGCAGGTTTTAGTGTGCCACCAGGCACCCTTCGTGAACTCCGACATGCATTTCTACAGGAATGGGCGAAACTGCCGCAACAAGACATCAATGACACGATTGTTCGTTTGCTTCGCCATTGTCAAGCCTGCATTTCAACGAGAGGGTGTCAAACCTATATTAGCATGATGTTTCCATTGCCCATTCTTTCGGCCCATTTGATCTTTCACAATATGATGGTTATAATAATGTGCTTGTATGTCTTTTCTTTATTGTTTACTATGTGGTCTAGCAATGCCAAACCAACTAATGGATCAGTTTCACGCATGTTGATTAAACTTTTTGTTTTATTCCGTGTTTGCTTTTGCTCCTTATTTTTTGAACAGAAGTGTATAATTAATCAATTACTGACTTTTCTTTTGCAGTTTTCCTTGAGATACAATGTAAAAACTGTTCCGGGAAGTGAAGCTTTTGATCTCGATGTTAAAGTTGTTCGTCAAGGAAGCAGTAGCTGTAACACACCGCGTATTGAAATTTGCATGAGGTGAACTTCTTTATTATGAAAGTTGAGTGAAAGTTTATTCCTGTATTCTGTATTGTTATCCTGACTTAACACGTGTTATTGCAGCAAAAATGTAATATTTTTACTCGTCATATTTTGGAATCAGGATAAGGATTGTTCAACACTGCTATAATAGGTATCTTGATTATAGCATTTTGATTTAGGTATCTTGAACACTGCAGATTTAACTAGTACACATGTGTTGCTTTATTGCGGATTATATTACCTGCAATGCAATATAAAGTTATCAATTATCTTCCATCTTTAAAGTCCACACAAACATCGTAGTCCACACAAAAAAATCCTACTTCTGTATAAAACGTAAAAAAGTTGCATTTACGTTATTTCCTCACTCTTAAAAAACAGTGATAATGTTTCAAAGCAATTCTTCATATCGTCATTCCCCAAATGAAAAAATAATGATTTTATTGATAAATTTTATTGTATGATAATGCCTGGCCGTTTAAAGAAGTCGCAGTCAACCTGTAATCACAGAATTCAGTGAATATATTGATTACCTTGTAGAGACATTAGGTATTTTTAGTAGCAGGAGACATGAAAAATATGCAATTCCTTCGCCGGGAATCGAACCACGGACCTCTGAAATACCGGCTCAGTGTGCTGACCATTACACCACGAAGGCACGCTAAGAATGTGGGAGATATACCTTATATACTCCCCTTTTTAAAGGGCGACTAGGGTTTTAGGGGACCTAGTCGCCAAATCCTGGGTGTGGAGAGTCATCATCCACAACCCTTTTAGTTCGGGCGCCACTGTAGAGACATTAGGTAATTTTGGAAGCAGGTGACATGAAAAATATGCAATTCCTTCGCCGGGAATCGAACCACGGACCTCTGAAATACCGGCTCAGTGTGCTGACCATTACACCACGAAGGCACGCTAAGAATGTGGGAGATATACCTTATAACCTTTGCAGAACCATAAGGTTTTCGAAGCCAGAAACATGAAAAGTGCACAGTGCTCTCGCCAGGTTTCGAACGCTGAATTTGCCGATGTTAGCCGGACTGCTTTGAATTACACCACGAAAGCACGCGACAAGAAGGAAGAAAATATAGGGTGGTTATAATTACAATTCCACTTTGAAATGGTCATAAAAGGAAAATCACTGGATCAAATGTTATCAAACTAAGTAATCGTGTAGAGAAGGTCGTGGGAATTTATTTTCCGCGAAAATCAAGCTCAAAAGCTCACCACCAGGATGTGGAAAAGAGCAGTATGCAGTACTGTTAAACGAAATGCGGCATGACTACAGCGGTTTAAAATATGTTTAATTGTTACAAAGCATGTTCAATGTGTCGTCCACCATTTTCCAAAAGCAAGTTAAATCGTATTACTGCATTCTCAGCAGTAGCTCTTAGCATATAAGAAAGAATAGTTACGGACATGTCGGTGTACAGCATGTCATTTTTCAGCTTCACCAAATGGTTTAGATTATCACCATAAACAGTGCTTTTGAGATAACCCATAACCAAAAGTCACAGTGTTTGAAGTCTGGTGATGGTGGTGGCCAAGAATTGAGGAAGATATCTATAATAGCCTATAATCTGTTCATTCGTGAAATGCTGCCTAAGTAACTGTGTGACACATGTAGAATGGGCGGTGGGGCCCCGTCCTGCATAAAAATCATAGTGATTAAAATGCCAGGTTGCTGCAGTTAACGAGTACCACGAAATGTCTCAACATTGACGCTAAGCGAACTGCAGTCACAGTGCATGTAACACCTCCAGCTGTAGGCTGCTCTTCAAAGAAAAATGGTTCAATTATGAACTAGCTGTCACACCACACCAAACGGTGACTTTAGAAGAATGCAATGGAACTGGGTAGATAACAGGGGGGATTTGTTTGGCCCAAATCCTGCAGTTATAGGCGTTCTCGTCGCCATTTAGCTAAAAATGGGCCTCATATGTCCACAAAACGTTCCATGGCCAATTTTCGTCCACTTTCATCCGTGAAAGGAATAATAAAGTTAATTTTTGCAAGGAATTGAGTGCAAGAAATAATTGAGTTAAATGAGTTAATTTTTATCATAAGCTTCGACCAACCATAGATTTCTGATTCATTGCTTCACTTAGGACAGTAGTTTTGTAATATTTTTTTAATGCTTTGTCATAATCTCATGTATCCAAATCCAACACAATGAAGATTTTTTTCTCTACGTAGGTACAAGGATGCTGACGAAGCATCGAATATGGTCGTAGTTGCAGTAAAAATGGCATCAGGTTTCGTTCCAAGTGAATGGAGTCTTGATGTGGTAAGTTACCTTTTGGTGACTGAATTCAATGGGATATATATAAAATTTGATTATTCTAAATAATTTTTTAATTCTTCATAATTTTAATCGAATTGCCGAGAGTTCTTTTTTAAAATGGCGATATTATGTAACTTTTGAGTGGTTTCTAAGAGACACATGGTTTCAATTTAAGAAATGATTCAAACCCTATGTTGATAGATTTTTATTTTCCAGCTTCTCAGGGCTAATGTTTTCTACAGAGAAATTATCCTTTTAATCTTTGGCGGAATAAGAAATAATTTGTTAATTGAAATATTCCTAGAAAGCTCTTAAATTTTAATTTCTTGCATTTTTACTAAAAGTTATGACGTGAATTAAACTGTCCTATCTAGAAACCCATTTATTTTACTTTATTCACTTTTTAAACTGTGATTAATAAAGAATTGGCCTTGATCTGACATCAAATATCCAAAAGAAACATAGTCATGCAATCTTTCTAAAATTCTGTATACTTAGTTAAAAAGAAAAAGGACTTTTTTTTCTGTTAATCATATTTGTTAAACGTAAAGATATCATCTTTATAGCAACTTCTTTTCATTTCACAGTTGCAGTCAGACCAAACGATACGATTGAAACGTCATGAAGTGGAAGGCAATCTTGTGAATCTTTACTTTAATGAGGTAGGTATACATGTTTGTCCTTTTCATTTGAAACGACTTTTGACTAGATAACAAAAATAAGTTTCGGAACAGCTTTATTTCATTCTCAACCTCCTTTTATATATATGTAAGATAAAAAAATATGCATAGGATAATAAGATTCTAAAATATTATCAAAGTTTATATTTTGCAATTATTTAAATAGTTATTTTAGTCAAAAAATATGTAAGATAAAAAATAATTAAACCAAAATTATAATTTAAATTAGCATTAGTCTTTAATTTTTCATTTTAATTTGGTCGCTTCCTCTTTCTGTTCTAAAAATAATAGTAACTTTTTCTGGGCTGCCTCATTTCTAGATTAATCATACTATATAACTTTTGCATAGTGACGATGAATTTTTAATATCAACACTTCTTGTAAATATAAATTAATGATTGCAGCGCTAAAGCTTGTTTTCGCTTTGAAGGTTTTTGGAAAGACCCCAAGTAAGTTTTGAGCGCTGCTGGTTAACCGCATATTTGTAAACACTCATCAAAGCACTTTTAATACAAACACTATACTGAGTTAATTTTTGCAATGCTGGTTATTTTTAGACCAAAGGGGCAATATACCCAAAAGGACTATTAATTTCGTTTTGGCATTTTGCGTTAAGTCACTAAAAACAGCGTATCACTTTTCAAACTATTGCCACCAAATATTATCGCTCTGTGTTATATTTAAAAAAATTAAATAATGAAGAATCTGCCTAAATGTATGTATGTTTCTCGCGTTGTGATAAAACAACGGTACCTAGAGCCATCCAATTTTGAATAAAGAATCTCCCACCGAATATGGGCATCTGAAAGCCCTAATGTGGAATTTGGAATTTGTTTATTATCAATTTCATATTTTGTAACAGTATGACACGTTTTTGATTAACAAACTCAACGATTTCAAGGCGAGCAATAACAATACTGTACGAAAAAAAAAACATTTTTATCACATTTTTATTTCCAGCACGCGAGACTGTGTATCGGAAATCCTAAAGCTGATTTTAAAATTATTTTGCAATATTGCTGCTGAATGGAATTTTATAATTTAAGTGATAAGAACATGATATTTAATAACTAAAGGTAGCACACAAAATGTTAAAAAACCGCCCCTTTGGGCGTGATGTAAAATCTGAAAGCATTCAGATTTTTTTAAAACTTCTGGATCTTGAATCGATCAAGAATAGATTCGTATGGATGCGGAATAAAATAAATTGCCACAGCAAAGCGTCATTCAGTCCTTGTTGTTCACACATTTATTTGAATTTTGTAAATAAATTGCACTTTAAGACAGGGCTCGTTCTGCAGAGAGGAACTTAACTCTGGCAGGGATTTACGAAACAGATAATATCCTGTCGACTAGATGTTATATTGTAGAAACTATTGATTCCGTAGATACCGATTCATAATAAACTTGCAATCGAGCAGATTAAATATTCATTTTAATTTCGACTGACATTTATGGTCACAAATAACTTAGCACTCTAAGCCTACTTATTTCCAGGATATTTACATTTTTTATATTGTTTCGACAAGAAGAAGCCAGCGCGCAGCGTCATAGCGGCAACAGAGGTAGAAGCAAGAGTGAGTAGTTATCCAGTATGGGAAGCTTATAAATAAAAATATTTTGGTTCAGGAAATTTAAGTTCCGAATTAGTTATTTCATCTCCTTTATGTAAGTCATATGATATAGATTAATCTAGAAATGACGCAGTCCAGAGGAAGCTATTTAGCAATTGTTACTTTTAAAATGGAAAGGGGAAACCTCAAATTGAAATTAAGAATTAAGAGACATTGCTAATTTAAGTTATAAGTTTGATTAATATATTTTTTATCTTACACACACACACACGCGCGCGCGCGCGCGCATATGTATGTAATTTGGCCGTAGGAGTTATTATTCGAAGCAGTTATTATTCGAAAATTTTCTTTCTTTTTATTTTTTTAATATTCGTTGACGTATGAATGGCATGTTACCTAGGTTCAAATTCGGTGGATTCCAATTTTAGAGAAACCTAAATTAATCATCATCCATTATAATTTTACAAAAGATGTAGATTTATTTATTACACCTTTCATTTTTCGTTGATTCTTTTCGAACTAGATATTGGTCGAATTTTAAATTTTTGGGAAGATGTATAATGAACCACAGTCTGTATTTTAGATTCCGGCAATTTACCTAAATGATTCGTAGGAAATATTTTAATAATTTTAAAACTGCATAATTTTTCATAGCAGTCTGAAACTGTGCCTTTGTTTAAGAAATTTTTTCTGATTTAATACTGAATAGGATTGAAACAAAAAACCATGTGCAGCTGAGTGAGCTGTTCACCAAGGCCTGTTCTCGTCGTTACGTGTTCTGGATGAAATTTACTTAATAGAACCTCTATGTAAGACAATTATACTGACACTTGATCTCTGCATTATTTGCAAACAATATATAAATTTACTAAGTTACATAAAATATGAATGTTTGTGGATAATTTGACTCCATGTTCCCCAAAAAAACGTTTTATAGTCTACAAGTATTCCTTTTTGCAAATAACATGGGAAAATTTATAAGCTACCTTATATGTATTTCAAAATGTATTCTTTATAAGTATTTTCTTTGAATCTATTGGATAATCCAGCAGTCAGTCTTTAAAACATGAATTTTAGTGAATTTATCAAAAATAATAAGGAAATAAGGCTGAAGTGTTTGAAATAAGAGAGGAATCGGAAGTATTATTTTGCCACTTTCTAATTGCATTTATAATCATTAAATGGTATTATATATCTTTTGGTTCGTAAACATTTGGCTCCATTTTTGAACTCAAAATTCGGTATTATTGTTAATTGTTTCGCAACTACATTATTCCCACATATCCCCCTTGCAAAAAAAAAAGAAAAGAAAAAGAAATGAAGCAGGCATTTAATTTTACGATATTCATGCAAGATGAAAAATCACATATTTCTTCTTTCTTGCCTTTAATATGTGGCAAAAACAGAATTCCAAGCTGATATTTTCAGTGTGAATGCTCATCTATATTTTCAGGCCTCATATGCTGTTTTTCATTAGGACGTTCATTAAATTTACGGTTATACAGATATTACCTTCATAGCTAAAACATAACAGTCTCTATAATAGATTTCAAAGTAGTGGGGTGAATTATATACTGTCACACTTGGAGTCGGTTGAGCGGGTCTCGTACTCCTTCCCAGTTTTCCTTTAAATGGAATGAAATGTGACGACTCATCGTTTTTTCCCTTTGCTTCACCAGTGGTCCAGTATTGCTAAATGCTAAGAGTTCAACCTGGGTTCGATCCCAGGCAAACGGGTTGGGTACAGGTTTGTTTTTCGTGGTTTTCCCCATGTGTGAAGGGAATAAGATCCAGTTTCACTTGGAAAGTCCTCTACAAAGAAATCCTACCTCGTTTAACCAGATAACCCTCGTTTGTTTTGCTATACTCATATAACCCAACCTAACCCTTGTGGTGTAAGTGACAGCATATCCATCTAGTACCTGAAAGGTAACTGATTAGAACTCTGGCGAAGATTACGTTGGTTTTTCATGGTTCATGAGAAACGTGCCTTAAAATCTTTGCCATTTTAACTCTCTGGGACTCAATTAAATATGATCAGATCTCCTATAAATAAAAAGCGCATAAAAACAAATAATAAATATGAAAACATTGCGTGTGACTAAAACATTCAAAACACTGGAAATTCGATAATATGGTGTTACGCAAATCTCCCGTATTTGAAAATACTTTGAAATGAATATATTAATTCAATTTTTCTTCAAATGACTGATTCCAATTTTGTTACAGCTCACAAATAAACTTAAATGCTTCAGCTTCAATATAAAGAGTGAAATTGATGTTCAAGACGTAAAACCAGCAAGTGTGAAGTTGTACGACTATTATCAACCTGGTGAGTTAAATACGTTTAAGTATCTAATTTACGTAATGTTGTTTGATTATTTTTTTTGCCTTTAAAAGTATATAACATTGATAAGAATGTTTTAAAATAGCTTACAGAATGACGAATTAAAATAACAAAATCATAAATGCATTCAGTAAAAGCCATTAGCATTAGCATTAGCTAAATTAGTAATACATACATTCGCCACAATCTAAAAACGGGAAAAAATCAGTATTAATTTAAATTATCGATACTTAGAAAAGTCGGATAAATTATTTGAAATTTAAAGTATTGAAGGTATTAAGAATTTCAGCTAAGTTATTAAAAATTTCTGAGATAATAAAATAATCAAAACCAAGAACATCTGTTCAGCAGAACTTAAATTCCTGCTATTAATTCTACCTTAAAGACCTTGAAATAATTCTACCAATAAATTTATTAATAGTACATCTATTTTCTGCATAAAAATTAGACACGTGCGTAAAACTATCGTATTATTACCAAGCAATAATAAAATAATCAGCGGTGGAAATCGACGGAATGACATATGGTATTTTTAATGTATCTTTCAAAGTTTGCTAATTTAATTTTTGTCAAAGTGACAAGAGAACTTTCATAATTCTGGTGGCAATAAGATGGTCAATAACATAGATGCTATATTAACTGCGATTTCATTGCTATTTATAATTACTTATCAGTGCGAAGTCGTTTCACATTTTTCAGTAGAGATAAGATGAAAAATATGAAACTATTTCTGATTTAATATAATACAAACTATTTTAAACGAAGTTTACTTTTTTATAAATATTTCCCCGCATCATTAAGTTAGCAAGTCACAATTTAGGGGAATTAACTCAATTTATGTTCCTGATAGGACATGGTCCGTACATGAGCCGTACATCGCTTTCGCTTGAGGATTAATGCTAAGTGCAAATGCAGGAGTTGAAAAGGCCGAAAGTTAGAGTATTCAGTTAGATAATTGGATAGTGGCAGATCTTCCAGTCCAGTAGCTTTAATTCAGATCTCTCGAGCCACGTGTGTTCATGGATTGTCTTGAAAAAAACCAGACAGCATCATACCGTGACTGCTACTGTAGAACACCATGTTACCTAGCAAGAATCTGACAGCACACGGCGCTGCAGGCATATTTCCAAGAAATTATCGATAGGATGAGCTAATTTTTCACAATGCACTTTGGTACTGAGTTTGTGTCTGATTTTTCGATTTTTAAATAAATAACTATGCAACAATAACCAGAATTATTTTCTACACATGACTCTAAACAAATACACAGCATCAAATTGAAAAGATGAATTCTCGTTTCATATGAACTCTGAATGATTTTATTCTCAGCTTTCTTTCTTCTTCACTGAACTTCATTTGGGTTTCATGTTGATACAAAAGTATGGTTTTAACCTATGTAACGACTTTTATTGTGTTTTTTCCCTGACATTTTTCATCTTGATAGGGCCATCGTCGCGTCAAAACATAAGCAGCGTTCGTCGATGTCTGTAAACAGATAGACCATTGCCGAAACTACTAGATTATTATGCTAAATATGCATCTACCATAGTGGTGTTTGTTGCATACTTTCTTAAGTTTCAATTCTGTACCACTTAGTCTGTTACCTAAACGAGAACTACGAACTCCAGCGTCACAGGGTACACGAAACAGATTTGTCTTGAAAATTCAGAGTTTGACCACGGAAATATGTAAATTACTAACCTATTTGCATTTTCTCATGGTATTCTAACCGGATGTGATGTCAGCCCATTTGGATAAAATCCCATGAGAATTTATTTTTAAGGGCTATGTTTATCCGAATTCGTTTTTGAGTTACCTCACATCTTTTTATGTATATCTGAAATCAAAATTTATAAAGTATTCCGTTCAAAAAATTACACTGTTCACTCCGAAAAGGCAGAAAAGTTTCGCCAATCCAAAAATGCGTTTTCTCAGTTCTCATTTTTATGTCAACTTGCTAACATATTAATTCTAGTGATGAATGATAATCGGAAAATACGATATTCGCGATTTATTTTCGATAATCTAATTCTAAATGCAAATTCCAATATAGAAATTACTCAAAACTAAGTATAAAAAAATTTCAAATATTTAAGTTCTTATATTACGCCCAAACGGGCAATTTTTTATCATTTACAGACTTATACACATTTCGACAGCATTAGAGTTTCTGATAGATAGTCTCGAACGCTAGAGATAAAAATGTTTTATTACAGTGTTGCCACTGCTCGCTTTGAAATCGTTGAGTTTCTTAATCAAAAATTCGTTAAAGTTTTACGGAATATGAAATAGACAATAAAACAAATTCAAAATTCCGAATTCTGGTATCAGGTGCCAATATTCAAGTGAAGGACAACGTTGTTCAAAATTTGATGGCTCTAGGTATAGTTGTTTTTTCACAGTGCTAGAAACATAATGCATTCATGCAGATTCTTTATTATTTAAATTTTTTAAATATAATGCAGGACGATAATATCTGATGACAACAATTTGAAAAGTGATACCCCGTTTATAGCTAACCGACATTAAATGCCGTTTCGAGACTAATAGCTCTTCTGGTCTAAAGCTATTTAAGCTAATATGTATAGAAATTATGCAAAAGTGTATTTTCATTTGAAAAACAAAAGCTTCACAAGGTTATTATTTAAATTAAATAGTTGTTTATAATTTCAGCCTTTACCATAACTTCTCTTTCCGTTTCTTCATCAGAATGTAAATCATTTCGCTAGTATTTAAACTGAAGTTTTCGGATTGTAAGACACATCATGTTTCTGACTTACGCGTGCACGCTGCGTTAGTTCCTGCCAGCTGTAATAATTTGCAATTATTCGACTTTGCGTTATCGCTGATGACATTTAAATATGTTATGCCAGCTGGCGTTTCTGAGCTAGAATTTAAGTGCGTAATCTTTAACTACTAGTCTACGCTTTTAGTTCGAATTTGACTGCTTCTTTAGTTACATCATCCCGAGTTGTGGATGATTTTATTAGCACAAGAACGTGCATTTATGTACAAAGTTTTGTTTAAATAAAAAGGTTTGTTTAAACTTTCTAAGTCTTTATAGTTACTTTCACACGTAGGGCTAATTTGCTTTACGTCTGTTAGGGGTTTGGGGTATTTAACTATTACCTGATCAAGGAAAACCCACAACTTAGAACTCGTTTTATTCAAACAGGATAGGAGTATAACTGACATTTTAATTTAAATGAATAGCTATTTCTTTAGCGTGATATCGAACTAATTTTTCTTAGCCCGAAATATTTAGATAATTACTGAAGTATATTATTTTTATCACTTCAGTTTATTTTTTCTTTTGAACCACTATTCCTAAATTTAGATAGTTTGTATAAAATTTTATATTACATACAAGTTATTGAATATTAATTTAATTTATATATTAATTTAGCTTAAACTGCCAGAGATTGAATGCAGCTGAAATCAGCTGTATGTGTTATTCGAAGATATCCTTTTATAATTTAATTTTGATTATTTCTTAAAATTGCTTCGAAAGATATGATAGAAAGACCTGTGTTAACCCAAACAGATAATAAATAAAGACCGTATCAAAATAATAATAATAATATTGATTTCATTAATGACGTTATGAGCTCGTAAGCAAGAGTTTAGTAGTGATAGTACTAGGCAGGTGAGTACTAAGCAGGTGAGGCAGGTGAAGTCAGTGGTATCACAATAGTATTCCAAATTGAGAAGTGTATTGTATTTTAGTATTTTAAATTCAGTGTTTTATTTCAAACAAAAACAAATTACATTAGACCAATAAAGTTTTTAAAATAACGTATGATCAATTACACAAAAACGTAATGTAGGTTTTAAACATTTAACTTAACAAATAATACTATACGTGCTGGCTTAATAAGTTTTCCTGTTTATTTCCGTAAGAATTCAAAATACTCTTTTGTGTTTTCTGAATTACCGTGGAATAGAATATTTCGTTCCATTTCAAATATGTGTATAATGGGAAAGAATATTGTATTGTATAATTCTTTCACGTTATCTAAGGGGATTTCATTTAAATGTTGATCGCTCAATTTAATAAACAAGAACGAAGTCTCTTAAATATCAAAATCTTAGCACAGCTTTATCTTGAACTATCATTAACGCTACTTTGATTTACGTTGTTTTAAAAGCATTTCATTTCCTATTAATTTTAAAAGAAACTAACAAAAGTAGTTTAAGGTACACATTTTACTAGAAGGTATATATATCTTAATAAAGACATGTTAATCGACCTATACCTGATAGTGTTAAGAATAAATAAATTGAATTTCACCATTCAAAACTCTAATTAAATATTCCTCTTTTTAGAACTTGAAGTGACAAAGGAATACGTTATCCCTCCTGCTTGTGTCGCTCCTAATTTACCAGAATTGCCAGAACTATTGACAAGCACTCTTGCAGAAGAACTCTTGCCTACACTCGATGATGAGCTCTCATCTACACTGGATAGTACTTCTCTTCCTGATGAACCTGATACTGATATTACAGAAGTTTTCAGTAATTCTACGGTCATACCGCCTATCATTCAGATTGTAGACATAAGTCAGCATCAGAGCGCCCATGCAGAAGAATTATCTGATGATGCTAACTCTTTTCAGACACGAGAAAATACTAATCAACTTGCCAATTTTGTAGATTTAACAGATGATCCGGATTTTCCAGATGGTATTGAGGGAAATTTACCTGTTTCGGTATTACCTCCAATCCAGGGTTTTTCAGAACTAAATGGTAATACATAATTTGCAATGTAAAATAAAATTTTTCTTAACCTATTCATTTTGTGCCATAATCACATGCATTAAAAAGAAGTAATTCTGAAAATATTTGGTTGATTTTAATAAAAACACCATATATAATGAAATTAAAAATTTTATTGCAAATTATTCTTAAGAGTATGGGGTTGTTTGTGTTATTATCATTCAGTTTTCACAAGTAGCATATTATATGAAGCTGTTTTCTTAGTGTTTTTAAAGAATGTTTTATGCATTATTGAGAAATAAATATTACATAATTAAAAATAAAACATTTATATGACTGTATGACTATATAATTTTGAATTAAAGAAAGAATTTCAGTAAGAAAAATATTCATCGTGTGGTGTTGAAGAAAGTACTTAAATAGCAAATTACAGTATAATTATTAAATCTCATTTTTTAAATGTTAGGCATTAAAGATTGCTCAAATATGTTGCTTTTATTTCAAACAGAAATAGAATTTTCACTTAGACATAAATACAATTCATAGTAAAAAGCATGAAGACTTCAAAAAAACTTTTCTTTTAATAAATATAATAAAAGCGCTGTGGAGCAATTTAAGTAGTTTAGATAAAAACTAATCGGTAACATTAATAAAATTTTAATGTTTTCACGTTAAAAATTTTATGAAAATACCTATCTGTTTCAGAGCAAATAGAATGCATTTCATTAACGCATTATGATGTTATCATAATTGAAGTGCAAGTATAAATACCATTTCTGTTAGAATAACGTCAAAACTATCAAACTAACATATATTATCAAACGAACCTGAGCTCATTCATGAGCATGAAATTAGTAGTGCACCGTAACGAAAATTATTTAATACGCAGAGGGAAAATTTATTTCGCAGCATTTTTATTCTATAAATCGTTTTTTAAAATATTTCCATATTGTTTTTCGATATTTGCTCTTATGCCTACATTCTGTTGCAGATGCATTTGTAATTCAACTATTATTTCTATCCATGTGCGCGTAAATTTCTTTTACGGTTACTTTGCAGGATTTTGAATTAATTAGCACAATTATCGTATTATTTTTAGCTTTACTTTCGCCTTCGTCATCTCCTACCAAAATTAAATTAATTAAAGTGTAAATAAGTATAATGTTCTTAAGTTTAAAGACAGAGCTTTCGGTAGTGTTTGCTGATCGTCACACTGCTTCACTTACCAACTGGTTGGCCTTAATTTATCGGCTTAAGCTTTGGCTAGCCCTTTCGCTTCACGAATATTTAGGTCCGAGCCAAGTTTAATACGCCTCGTTGAATTTATATTTCGGATTGAATCTGAATTTCAAAATATGTTATGAATTACCCGCAACCACAGGCATTTTATTTCTGTTATGTAACCATCAGGTTGAAGTGTTAATGAACAGCTTTTATTTAAAACCTACACTTTAAGTTATAATATGTTTTGTTAGAAAGTAGACAGAACGACACATCGCCTTACAGTTTTTACTCTTCTACAAGTTTTTTCCACTTTAAAGTACTGAACAACCTTATAATTTGTCTGAGATAATAATTTTTATTCAGCTTTTTTATAAAGTTGCTTATAAAGTTTTATAAAGTTACTCTTTTATAAAGTTATATTTTGGTTTTTGTTACAAGTACTAAAATATTTTATGATGTAGGATATTTCTGTATATTAATTTAAATACAAGTATAATTACAAGATTATGTAATTATAATTAAGACTGCACATTAATACATTACTGTATATTTTTAGATGAAACAGCTGTTTTGGATTGTCCTGTTTGCATGGATAAATTTCCTGCGAATTTCACAGATATATATTGCAACTCGGCATTTGGTAAGATTTTATCTGACTACAAATTTTACGTAATTTGTGACGCAGCCTCGTTAATAAGATAATAACAGGATAATGGTCATTAAATTATCAAAAAAAGCTTCCTCCAAGGTAGCAAATAAATACGGCATTTTAAAATATTTTTTAATTTATTCTATTGCATCATCATTGAATAACATGCCGTAGAGAGGCAGGGAAAGAAAGTATATCTATAAATATGATACAGTAAGAGTTTAGTGTTTATAGTTATATTATAATAATAATAGTTTGAGAAAGCATCAATATTCAAATTGTTGCAAAAAAAACTGCAAATACACGTGTGCTCAAAAATAAGCAACAAACGATAAAAGAAAAGGGAAGAATGTAAAAAAGGAATTAAATAATTTACATATGAGGTAGTGTTTGCATCACCGAATGCAAATAAGCAACCAAAATTAGCATGAAACGCAATCTCGCAATCACACCACTATGTCTTAGATAAGGGCATGCAGGATTTGTGCGTCAGTTCGCAAACAGAGATAGTTCTGTATAATTCGAGATAGCCAAAAGGAAAGCATGAGCTGAAGCCACCGTTTACACGATGGAATGCCTTGAAGGGAATGCCATTATAAAGGAGGAGGTTTACTTGTATGGGCTGAGATAGCAACGAATAGTCGCACTGACCTTTACGTTATTTCTGATAATTCTGTCACAGTCTTCCGATATCGCGATGAAATTGTACACCCTCATGCGCGTCCTTTATCGCTGCGATGGGTACCGACGAGTATTTATGGACAATACGCCCGCCCGCATAAAGTTCGAGTGGTGTAGAGTTATCTGGAAAGTGAAACCATTCAACATCAGTCATGGCCTACTGAATCACCAGACCTGAATCTCATAGAGGATGTGTGGGCCATGCTGGGACGATGAATAGCAATTGCTCCTCCAGGCATCCTCCACGTGCTCCGACATGCATTACTACAGGAATAGGCGCTACTACCACAACAAGCGATCAGAGACACTAATGCCAGCTTGGCCCGCCGTTGTCAAGCATGCATTTCCGCTAGAGGGTATAATACCCATTATTAGCGTGATATTTCAATTGTACATTCTTCCAGCTCATTTGGTCTTTCGAGATGTGATGGCCGTAATACATGTGTTTTTGGATGTCTTTCCTTTATTGTTTGCTATGCGGTCTAGTAATGTCACACCAGCCTCTTGGATCAATTTCACGCATATCCATTAAAAAGCTTTTCTTTTATTCTCTTTGTTGCTTATTTTTTGAGCAGCAGTGTAGAAATAATTTGATTTAAATATTAAAAATAAAATTTTGCCTTTAATAACATGGAAAGAAATTTTAATCCAGTAACTTGATCTCATTCATCAGTATTCCTTTTTCAGAAGTATCTTTAAGTCACCGGAAAAAAGACAATCTAATTAAATAGGTTTCGTTTTTTTATGAACAACAAATACTTACGTACTGCAATCATATATTTATTAAATTTACTGAAAGTGAAGAAATTCTACTTTCTTGTTTTTCTTGCTTTATTTCAATAAAAGTATTTTAGCGTTAAAAACCTCACTTTATAATCTAGGAAAAACGTACCGTTTATTCATAAAAATGAGAAATCTCTTCAGAAAACAATGCAACAATCATCAAAAGCCTGATAACTTAGTAATAATCAAAGAGCTAATAAAAGAAATTTGCTGCCACCTCTTCAGACTTCGGGTGTCGGAGACCACGACGGGGTGAGGCAACAAAGACTATAACTCCGTGTTCGTAGCCATCCGCTCCTACTCGGATGACCGAAACCACTACCGACCGAAACAGCATAGACCGCCCTTTCTGGCTCTAGGCACTGCGTTCGTGTTATTGTACCTCTTAAAGTCACTACTGCCATAGTATGATACTAAGCAAGTGCATGCAACCCCAGTGGGGGATTCAAGAACTCACATTTATTAACATACCTTTGACGCAGACCTTTTAGAATATAGACACTCTGTTTAAATGTGATGAGTATGGCAGTTTGAACATAACGCTCACCCTCGGGTTTTAGTAGGTAATTATGAGTAGCACGAGAGTGAAGAATTCTAAGATGAGTTAAAAGAACCTCCTCCTTTCGTTTTTTATTAGCCTCACAAAATTTGGGTTTTATGCTTCTCAGATTATTATTTACTTGAATGTCCCAAAGTCGATGCCATTTAGTCAAGATCTTCTGCTGGATGATAATGTTGATATCTCTCAAAGGGTTAAGTGGACTAGATAGTTCAACAGCACACTTTACTGCGATATCTGCGAAGACATTTCCTTTCATACGCGCACGCCCAGAAATCCAGCAATAAAAATTATGATACCCACGGTTTCTTAAATTTCAATTTAGCCTTAGGACTTCAACAAGTACTAGGTATCAGAAAAAGTTTCTCATGCTTTTAGTGTAACTTTTTCCGGCATTGCTTAGATGTGAAGAAAAGTGCATAATATACGGCAATTAGTTCAGAGGTTTGAACAGGTCTTCCCGGTATGTGCCCATCAGTTATAAATGTTACATTAACATGGCGCCAGTTGCTTCTGAATTATCTGTATGTAGGGGAATGTAACTGCTATATTTATGTCTATGCTAGAGAAAAAGTTGTTTGTATATGCTCTCGTTAGTGTTTCTTTTCTGGTGATGGTAGAAAACATCATGAAATTAGATTTGTGCGTACCTCCAATGTGGGCTTTCAAAATGCTGTATTGCTTCAGATATACGAAATTCCTCAATCGTTACTCGAACCATTACATAGCAGGAAAGCGAACAAGATGGTCTAGCTTTTTTTAATTTAATAGTTTCTAAATATTGTATATATTACACTGCTTTACTTTCTCGCGTTTTTTTAAATCCGCGAAAAATATTAAAAACACAAAAAGTAAATTCATTATAAGCCTTAACTTAAATTATCTTCGCAGAAGAATGAGCGTCCTGATTAGTGTACTTCCGAGTCCACCACGGGGGTCGACTGGGAACAACCTCCGGCGTTCTGGCTAAAACCTGTACTTAGACAGACTTGGCTTCTGCAGTACATAATCAGTTTTTACAGTCACTAGAACCATCGATTCTTCGGTGGCAGGTTCTGTGACCATACTGACATTGTCTTTCTTGTTGTGGAGGGGCTGCATAGTTAGATAACGAAGGTTGTCTTTGGGAATTTGGCTCCCCTTGGTTAGCACTGTAAGATAGTCATTCACCTGACTTCGTTCTCTTTGTAGGTGACCCGCCCCTTATAACTTTGACTATGGGCATTATTTCCCCCCTCCCTGAGTTGACTGGGTGGGCTGTACCCCTTTGGATTGACTTTGTAGGAGGAGGCACAATAACCGTGTTAAGTGCTTGAAAAAGGCCCAAGTCAGGGAGTCTCCCTCTCTGGTGTTCTGTATCTCTGAGTAAATACAGTCCGGGTAAGTTTTCTGCTATATTAGAATTTCACTCTCTTACTGCGGTTCGTAATTTCAGCATCAATGATTAGCATAACAGTATAAGTGAACGCGAGAGAAAATTCCCAATAATGATTATTTCAACAGATGAAAAAAAATGTCTGAAGCAAATTAAAGAATGTTTATAAGAAGTCAACATTACAGTATACCTCTGCAACAAATACACAGATTGACACTTTTGGTTAGTGATTCCTTCCACAAGTGCTTATTTACAGTAAAGTCTTAAGGCTCTGTAGATAATGGATTCTCCTCAGATTCTTATTATAGTATTCACAAAGCATTTCACAGTATTGAAAGAAAATACTTCATCTGCATTACCTTAAGATCAAACCATTTCCCGCATAAATTCTTAGGAATTTCGTGCCTCTGCGGATTATATTTATTACATTAAGTTACGATATTCTATTCGTTCGGGAACTTTGCTTCGAATTGAGCATGTTTGTATAATAGCAGCTGTCGATTTCGGTGCTAGGGATAATAATTACATAATAGTAAACAAATTGCTGTTATAATAAAGTAATCTGCAGTGGCATAGTATTTATTCAAAACATTCCTCGTGTCATGTTATCGTGTTTACTTTAGCTTTAAATTTATTATCTTGAAGAAGGAAATAAAACTTTTCCTTAGCTAGAATTACTCTTGTATTTCAAATAAATTATCGGTAACAGTTTGAGCATTTGATAAATAATCCATTCCTTCACCTTTACATTGAAGTTTGATTTCAGTCTTTAGTTTTTGTCTCATAATGCTTCCGATAATACCTTCTGATTCGGAGACATTATAAAATTTTTTGGCTTTGGCTAACGTTTTTTCCTGAATATAAGAACTCAATCCTGAAAATACCTATACTTTTTGCAATCTGCATTTAAGAAATGAATCATATGGGTACATCGTTAGATACAGGTCTTTCTACCGAATGTGTTAAAATCGTTAGACATAGTTCTTTCTACTGTGTGGTACAAATATGACGCAGAATGAGTTTTTTACCAAAACATTTATTGTGAATGAAAGAGTTGAACATGTAACCCTTCAACATACTCCTTTGCAGAGTCGACACATTTCTGCCAGCGGTCTAGAAGCATTTTCCGACACACATTCAGTTGAGCCACTCTTTAACACTGACTCTTAAATTTCCACTCTTTAACACTGACAATGACTGCATCGTTATCCACAAACTGCTAGTCTTCTAAGTGGAACTTAAGCCTGGGATTTGGAATTGAAGTAGTGGACCCACATTTTAGTGACAGTCATTTGGATTTCCAAAATGCATCCCCTTCGTCTTCATACCACCGTAAGAGAGAACCGGCGGTTTCCACGCACATCACTTTGCTCTCGTCTGTCAATGTATGTGGAATCCACCGGGCAGACACCTTGCCCCACAGTGCATATATTTTTTACAATGATTTCCACATTACCAACACTGAAAGCATCGGCGCAAGTTCTTTGACAGTGTTGTGTCAATATCCACGGAATTGAATTCACACGATCGATGTTTTCTGAAAAGACGGATGTTCTCGACGCTTTCTGGTCCCTCAAGGAAACACTTACACCACTCAAAAGTAGTGGTCTTGGAGAGCCACTCTTCCTCATATTGTGCTTGGAGTCTTTAAAAAATTCAGATGGTCGTTTTCTCGAACGAAGAATTTGATCATAATACGTTGTTCCTCGCTCCGAGGTAGCTGTTATCGCTCATCACTTTCGCAAACTACAGGACGCGACTGAGTAAGTTCTAATCTGCATGGGAAGTAAGGTAGGGGTAGCGGTTGTACTCCAAGGGCAAACAGTAATATGCATTCGAAGTAGTTCGTAACGGCAATAGTCCTGGTCATATTTTAATCCTCTTGCATTTGAATCGTTAGACAGTTCTTCTTTCTAATTGAGTGTATTGTAATCTACTTTAATATAAAGTAATTTGCTCTAACTTCTTTCCTTCCAGCTTACAAACTACCAATATTTGATTCAATTTGTGCAACGAAATTTCCAACATAAGTGCTATATTTTAACACTTTTTTATTCAAAATCATTTACAACTACTTTTTTTAATTTTTTATCTCAGAGGTAAATTTGTTCCATGCACTCATTATTTTCAAACTGAAGACTCCTCTCTTGATATGACATGTTTCTGAATGACTTTCCTGCAAGACAAATCAGGTGTATTTTGAATATATGATTTTAGATATGATGCACGTGATAAAAAGTTAAAAAAATATCAAAAAAAATAGAATTTTTTAAAATATACCATTGTAAAAAAAATTGAAAGCTTTCAAATTTTATATTGCGCCCAAAGGGGCATTTTTTAACTTTTTGTGTGTTATCTTTATTTATTAAATATCATGTTCTTCGCACTTAAATTATAAAATTCAATTCAACAGAAATATCACAAAATATAAAAAAGCAAAAAGCATATATTTAGAATTTCCGATACACAGTCTCACGCGCTGGAGATAAAAATGTTTTGTTTTTTTTTTCGTACAGAGTTGCCATGGCTCGCTTTGAAATCGTTGAGTTTGTTAGTCAAAAATTCGTTAAAATTTTACAAAATTTGAAATAGATAATAACACAAATTCGAAATTCAAAATTCGAGCTTCCAAGTGCCCATGTTCGGTTGGAGGACTACGTTATTCAAAATCTGATGGCTCTAGGTACCGCTGTTTTTTCACGGTGCGAGAAACATTCATGCATTCATGCAAATTCTTCATTATTCAGTTTCTTTAAATATAATACATGGCGATAATAATTGGTGGCAAACTGTTTGGAAAGTGAAACGACGCAAATTGCCGTTTTGAGGCTAATAGCCCTTTGGGTCTAATTCCCCTTTGGGTTTAAAATATATGTCATCCATTCCCACGTAGAATACAGTAAACATTAGCTCCGTAAGAAATAGTGTAACGAATAATAATTCTTCGTATAATAATAATCTGAGGATTTAATTTCTCTTTATTCTTTTTAATCTATTCTTTTCTTTTATTTTGGTATTTTTACTTCCGCTCGTTATTTTTTTTTTTTAGCTTTAAGAGCAAGTGTTAGATCTGGGAATGCAAAAGTGGTGAAAATATTGCAAGACGTTAGTTACTATATGCAACAACCACAGTCAGTTAAAAAATTTGCAGAAGTTAAATGGGATGAGAGGTGTTCCTGTCGACAGTTAACTGGAGGTAAGTGATTCTCTCTTATCAAATTTCACTTGATATCCTTGGTTATATAGAATACTTCACTGCTTTTCCATTTATCTTGTAATTCTTTAAGATATAAAACAGAACTTCTTTTAAAAATTGCATAAATGTATTCCACGATGCACTGCTAATTGCAACAAAAGTTCCATAGCGTTGTGAATTTGTAAGAGTAACGCTAAATATAAACTTAGAAAAATTGTTTTGATTCCTAATAACGATATTAATAAATGTAGAAGCAGTTTTTTTTCATCTCAAACCTATCTGTACACTGTGATTTTTACTTTCGAGTAAATTTTCCAACTTTAAAATATGCAATTACTTACGCATTTCACTGCTTACCTGTAAATGTGCTGAATAATTTTAACTGTTTATTCATATTTTTTTTTCTTAAGTAGAATGAGTTACAGTGAAATCTTGGTTCACGAACTTAAATTCGTTCCTGAAGCTAATTCGTCATCCGAAACATTCGTAAGCCGAAAACGTTTTTCTTAAAGGAAATAATGTGAAATGAATTAATCCGCTGTCGGATGCCAAATTATTGATTAAAAAAGAATACTTTTGCAGCGGAAAACCAACGGAAATCCGTAAATCTAATACATACACAATGTTACGTGCAAAATGTCGCGGCACCAGATGTTGTGGTACCAAATGTTAAATACTAACTGCTACAATAATTTGTCTACAATAATATCAAAACCATAATTCATTGCGTTGTGTATTACTAACCCGAACAACCCCTAAGACCAAGCAGGAGTACTGGTGTTAAAAACATTCACACAAGTCATCATAAGAAAAACTCTGAATCAAATATATATATATAACCAAGGATATTTATTGCAGCATTAAAGGAAGACACTCAATCTTTCAACTTAAATTTCTAGATCTATGGTGTGTTCAGGTGACAACTATTTAAAATAATGCATTTAGAATTATAATATATATATTGCTAATTTCAAATATGCACCGAGATGAATTAATCAAAAATTTACACCGTAAAAATTAATATTAAATTTTCATATGCAGTTATCAAACTCTGCTGGCCAGCATAAAAATACACAGGAATTTAATGAATCACCGAGCATGGTGTCTTTACCAATATTGATAGAGATTACTTAGTTCAAGAAATTTCTTAATTTGCTCAGGTAAAAATTACATACATAAATTTAGCAAATCCCTTAGGCAGTTAGAAAATATTACATATTCAAGTAGACCCGTTGGAGAAAAATGATTACATTTATTCCTACATTCAATTACTCAATTAAAGGTAAAGTAGAATTTAAATTTTTAATCGTTCCTTAATTTGCAAAAGTTAAAGTTAATTCTCAACCAAAAATAGTAACAACTTAAAGTAAAAAGGTAAAATTTAGATAAGTTAACAAATTTAATATCCTGTCTTAATTCATTATATATAAATTTTAATTACATTCCAAGTTAAAGTTAAAAGTCCTAAATAGATTAATAGTGCAGCAGTTGCTTAAATACACAGCCTGGATTTAAGATCCAGCAGAAAAACCTTTGACTAAAAGTTAAATAGAATTTAATTGGAAATTAAATACACATATAATTACTCCTTACATTAATAATTCATCACTGGAAAATTTACTTCAAATAATCAAATCTCTTAAAAAAAATTTTAATTTGCCATATTACTTAGGAAACATGTTCACGGAATTTAAGTTGCAAGCTGTACTAAATTTCAGGTGAAATTAACAATCAAAAGGTTGAACTCACTTGAAGGGAAGAATTTTAAACTTAATTAAGCCTTGCTAGTTTATCAGATGGAACAATCTCCAGACGAGCAGCCGTTTGAAGTAGAAACCAAGATGCTCTCCTTTGGGCATGATTCCAACCCGCACAGAGATGATGCTAGCAGTCCTGAAGGATGTAGGAAAACGAAGTCAGCATCGATGTTCCCAGAAGGTAAATGAAAACTGGACCCATAGACCGATGCGAAGAAAGTGGAGTCTTGCAATTCACTGGACAAGACCCATTCTGGAGAGTTGATGGCAGTACTCGGATCTAAGTTGCATCCACTATGGTGTCAGCGCACTAATGCGAGGAGAAAAACAACATTCTCGACTCCAACACGGGGATGGTAAAGTGCGGAGGAGTAAACTTCAAGTGTTTTTTTAGATGTTCATCTTTATCTTATTTCCCATCTCCGGCTCTTCCAGAGGAAGAAAAAATAACGTGCTTCTACAGCTGCGAATCCAAGGCAAAAAGGGCTGAGCATGGCCTTGCATGACGATTTCAATCGTCCAGAATCCAGAATTTTCGAAAATCACCAAATTTGGTGAATTAGTATGCAAATCTCGCCAAACACAAAACAGTGCTGCGAAAACTTAGTTTTTCCTTCTTCACACCAAAAAAAATTCCACCCTCGCCACCCCCTTCGCCAACAAGGAGGGGTGAGGGAAAGAATGCGACAAACCTATCACGCCCCTACCACGCAACCGGACGCAGTACATGACCTTGACGAGAAAGTGCTCAAAACGACGCTTATAGCAGAGTAATTTTTTAAACACGAAATTCAACAATTTTAGCAATTAAATGGGCATAATTCTCCAACGGGGCAACGTACAGTCATGAAAGTAGATTCATAAGAAGGGTAAATTTTTTCTCTTTAAGAGGTATAAATTTCATCCATGTGAATAAAAAGGAAGTATTTTTAAATTTAAAATATTACGCAGAAACAACCGATTTCCCATTGTCTCCTTCTCCCGAAGGCTATTACTATCGAACGCGTAACGTAAGAATGAGAACTCTGTTTAACTCGCATAAAAATAATTGATTCAACAACGTAAGCAATACAATTCGTGAAGAAAAATTTAGAATAAGCATAAATTAATGTATATAATTTACTCACTCAATAATTAATTAACAAATAACTGCAATTAACTACACATTAATCCATAATTCTAAACTAACCCAAAATCACTACATAACAACAATATTAACATTTACGCAGTACTTAAAACAATACTAAACATATAAAAAATAGGAAATTTGAATTAAATTTTGTCGTATCTCTAATAAAGTTGGGAGGGGGTGTAAGTATAAAATGGTGCAAATGTTTGAAAGGAAAATCCTATTGCGTAAAAATATCAGGTAATTGCTTTCTTTGTGGATTTTTTTTTTTCTTTTTTGTTCTCTTTCTCTTAACATCGTTCTCCTCGACTTAAGAATCGCTTCTGTAAAAATATCAGTTAGTTTTTTTTCCCCTCTCCTGTTCTCTTTCTCTTAACACTAACTCTCGCTTGTATTTAAAAATCGCTGAGCCTTTGTTCCATTAAAAATATGTCCACAGTGATTTGTTTCTGTGTATGTTTTAAAAATTCTTAAAGCGAGACATGGCATCATCATTGCAAATATTTATATTACGGCTTACTACCGCTTTATGAGGGCGATAATATTCTATGAACTTTGCACCTTACCCCATTTTGCACAAATTTCGCGGAAAAAATAGCTAGGAAACGTCTTCCCTTCCATTTTCTTGTTCTTACGATATTTCCTCCACTGCGTTAACTATATTTTGAAGTATCATTTATTATCAGCTTATTTGTTCGCATCTCGAGATTTCTTTCGTAATCCAGGATCCTTTTTTTTCGGAAAATTTATTTGTGATCCACGACGTTCCTGATTCGAGGTTCCTCTGTATTTAGATTATTACAAAACTCGCAAGATATAACTACTTAAAAAAAGAGATAATTTCGTGGAGGACTTTTTAAGGGAAATTGATTCGTACACTTATTAAACACGAGAAAAAACAAGGAAACTCCCGCGCAGCCAGCGTATTCGCCAGGGCTTAAATCTTGGTTGAATTATTAGCATTTTACTGCGCGACTGCTGGTAGATCACTTTATTTGTTCGAAGTATTAAGAGAAATTTAAATTTTATTTTGCGAGGCTACAGCCACTATCCTCTACGTATCATGCTATATTATACGTACTTAAATAAGCTCACAAAATCTCTACATCTATATGTATGCACTGATCACGTGTTGATTGTCTCTACACACTGCAAAAAACGTTCCCAGTATACCCAGATTCAAGCCCTGGTCTTTTTTAAGTCTAATCCTGGAATAATGGGATACTACTGTGTGTAACTATGAAATCTATTAGTTTATGCACATTAGATTTCACATTCTATATACAGTAGTACATATTATTTTATTCACAATAGTTATATTAGTTTAGACGCAGTAGACTTTCCTATATATATGAATATGTAGCTTTGTGCAGAGGCGCATGGGGCTAGTCTAACCGGCGCGGCAACTTGAATGACGGTGCAGGTATTTTCTTGCAAGTTGGCCATGCGCCAACACGTAAGGGGTACCTGGCTACGGCCGCCACGCGACGAACTTTGCGTCCGAGCGGATTTCAGAGATACCAGGCCTCCCCTTGGCTCTGAGCCAGGACCTTGCATCCGTGGCTTGTAGTCATACTAGCAATCATCCGTCCTCATTCAAGTTTCATTTTATATTAAGAAGAATCCAACTTTCATTAAGATGCCGGGGTGCCCATACGATCGCAATCGGGGACAGGCATAAAAGTGCCGGGAGCGTTTTAAAAAAAAAGGTACTGGGGTTTGAAAACCGTTTTTTATGCTACGAAATAAAGAATTAGTTTCACGAATTACGAATTTATGACGAGCTAACGATGATGGGATTAAAACGTTTAGTTTAATAACGTTTACGATTTGTTTATCTTTCTAATTTTTTATGTCCTTTATTTTATTTTTAATATGATACTCTTCCAATGACTTTACTGTCTTTGTTGCATGAGCCTCACTTAGCTATGTATCACTTTTATATTTGTAACTTTTAAAAATGAAAAGAAACTTTGTTTACTCTAATGATAAAATATGAAATTATAACAAGTTTTTAAAGACGTAAATTCATTACGTTTTCAAGACGCGTCTTACGTCTTACGTAACGTCTTGCATAATTACGTACACGTCTTACGTAATTAAAATTCACGTGTTACCTTTTCTCCAACGGAATACTGCTTAAGCTCACGTAATTTACTTATAATCCAACATAATTCTCATGATCATTAACATTTACGATCTTTTTAATGTGTTGTCCCTTTGCTACTGATGATGAAACACTAAATATTCAGCTAAACTAATTTCAACAAACAAAAATCGATAGGGTCAAAATGTAAGGCACCATACTAAGCTTCATGATAAAAAAATTAAATAAGTATTTTAGAATTTGTAACTTCTAGCCGACTTTTTATCATATTGCATCTGTACAATTACTGTTTGAGTAGCAGAGATGCGTATATCGAATTTTCATTAGAAAAGGCTTATTTTGTCTTCCTACTTTTTTAACTCCATACTTTTCTATACTTCTTTCACATTTCTGTTGTGTTTTTAGCTAGTATGTTGTAGATGTAATATGCTATGTAGGCTATATAAATGAACTATGTAATTCAGATTAGTTTATAATACTACATTTGAATTAGGGGGGAAAATAATAAAAGAAGCTAGAATTACGTTTAGAACTTTACAATTGTTTGGTTTTAAGTCTAGTAGTACCAATTTATTCATGTTTTTTTTCCAGGGGAAAACACGATAATAATAACAGGAACACCAATTACATCGTGGAGCTCAGAGAAAAAGAAACATCGAATTCATCTTACAGCACAAGCTCATGTTATTTCATCTGCTGCGAAAATAGTACAACCAAAAGAACTGAAGGAAGCTCGGAAATCTTGCGAAGGAGATCCCTAGCCTTCATTCAGATGATACTTATTGTATTTTATATATATAATTAATAAACTTAGCACAGTTGTACATATCATTAATATTTTAAGATACTCTTCTTTTTAAATCTTCTTTTTTGTGACTCTAAATTTATCAAATAAAAAGACCAAATAAATACAGAAATTTGAGTACAGGTTAATTATTCATTACTCAAAAGAAACTGGAATTTTGACGAATGTAAATGCTACTTAAATTAGAATGGAAGAGGATTAATCCAATACTGGTATATTTTTAATTTAATGCAAAAGTTTCAAGCAAACGCATGCTCATAATTTTTTTACCTGTGCATCAAATCGAACTATCGATAAACTGGAAATATTTTTATATTAATCTTTTCTCATTTACTGAAAGTGAAGCCAGATGTAGAATAATTACGATGAAATGTTATTATATAGCAGAATATTATATAGCAGTTATTATTAGCAGAAACTCTGCTAATAAAAAGCTCCGCTCTCAACTACAGTAAATTCTTCCCGAACGAGAATCTGCGGAACGCAGTTTCCCATATACGCGTTAATTGTTTCCGTTTAATTTTTTCAACCTAGAATTTCATTCATACGCGGTTTAATGTTCATCCATCAACGATGAATCTTTCCTAGCATCAACTCCAGCCAGATGTTAACAACAATTTCAAAGGATTTCCAGCGACTGAAAATAAAGCCAGAAATATCGTAAAAATTTCAAAAGCAATTGACTCCGAAGGATTTTCAGATATGGAGCACAGAGGAGCGAGAAAATGAAGAAGACAAAAAATGAATTATAAAATATCTGATGCGTATACCACATGACTCCCTTATACGACTTATTAAATTATACACTTTTTTTGCTGCACTTAGCTTAAACATATGTTGAAAAATTATAATTAAATTTTTCTCAAGATTCAAAAATCCTAAATTTAGAAAAAAGGTTTCACTTCCAACGGTTCAAAATCCGGGACGAGCTTCATAGGTAAAAAATCATCAAGCACTACTTGAAGCTTTCATTCTTTGGCTCTATAGCCTATTATCCAAACAGTAGTTCTAAATAAACATGAAAATTTTACATATTTCACCCCAGCTTTTAATTTAAATGTATTATTTAAGAACTTAATAAGTATACGACAGTTACAAAAAAAGTTATGTTTCAGCTGATGTCAGATGTCTCTTTTTTTTTAAATGAGCTACTGTTGCCAATATTAATTTAAGTCAAACAACAAAAATCAGCATTATATTTGCAAATTTTCACAGAATTAGTTTCTGTGGTTTTATCGAACCATCACCCTCAGCTGCCAAAGTGCAAATGAACGAGATAAGGTATAGTTATAAGATAACATAAGATTATAAGGTATATCTCCCACATTCTTGGCGTGCCTTCGTGGTGTAATGGTCAGCACACTGAGCCGGTATTTCAGAGGTCCGTGGTTCGATCCCCGGCGAAGGCATTGCATATTTTTCATCATTCCTCCTTTCAAAAATACCTAATGTCTCTACAAGATGTGACAAGAATGTCTCGACTGGAGTTAAGCTACGGGCGCCATCTATTGATGAAACAAGAAAACTAAAACATAATTTCCTTAAAGGCTGAACGTAAAGATGGATTTGAATTCGGGTCATTAACTAGAACAGAAAGACTTTTTTTAATGTGAAACGCCTCTAGAAAACCTAATTCAAAAACAGAAGATGTTTTTTGAATCATTTTGGCTGCAAAAAATTTGAAAATGGGATTTTCGAACCAACAATCCTGGTCAACATAGAACTTTTGCGTTTCCTAACATACGCCTCATATTGCTTAACGCGAAATTTTAAGGCTCTCTTAGTTTGACCAATGTAAATTAAACCACACAGGCCAGAAATCCTGTAAATACCCCAGGAATTCATATCCAGAATGGGGTCCTTAAGCATGGAAATCGGAATTTCATTGATAGGCGAATAGACGACCCGAAAGTTAAATTTCTGTAAAATACGTGCAATTTTATAGCTAATTGATGGAAGGAAGGGAATGACACCAGAATTCTTATAATCTCTTAAAACAAGAGTGTGCCTTTCGGTGTGTTGAGATGAGAATTTTTTAATTTATAATTATTTTTTAATTATTTTCGGCTTCTGAGCCATTTTAACAAAGACATACAAGTTCTATTACAAACAAAGTTCTATTACAAACGTTAAACAGAGGGGCGATTAATAGTTTTTATTTGTTTCTCACATTAATACTTTCTCATACTTCAATTACTGATTAATAACTTTTTCAAATTTTAATTACCACTGAAAAAATTTCTTTTAGCTTTACACCACCAATTAAGAAGAAACAATATACTTGCCCTACACAAGTCTTCCTAGGAGGAAATAATCTTTTTAATAACAAATTTTTAAAAAAGATATCTCATAATATATATCTCATAATAATTTCTTAAATGTATATATATATATATATATGTGCGTGTGTGTGTGCATATGTGTGTGATAGAAAAGACAAAAATACGTAACAATATTGTTAAGAATAGAACGTAGATCCGTATTGAACAGGAAGAATACTGATTACGTAGAATACTGAAAATGCCGATCCACAATAAATAGGAAATTTGGCAGTCGAGGCAGTTTTAATTCTATTTTTATTTAAATTCCCATTTAAAGCCACAATTCACTTGGCATTCTAATTGCGCCTATTTTCAGAACATTTACATTTTTAATACAGTTGTGACAGGAACAGAGCACAGCGAATTGACGTCCAGTAAAAAATAGAGTTATAAGCGAAATGCATTTATTCAATATGACAGCTCGCCAAACGAAAGTGGGTTTTGATTTACGTTAGAAAGGTTTCAGTTCTCAGAGCTTAGGTTCCGAAATAACTACGTCATCAGTGTTACGCAGGCTTTGGCCTAGACTAAATCTAGAAATGACGCAGTCCAGAAATATTGTTATTATTTTTAGAACAAAGAGGAAATACCCAAATTAAAAATGAGGAATTAAGAGGCTATTGCTAATTTAAATTATAAAGCCGATTTACATATTTTTATCTTACATCGCTCTGATATATTAATTTTGGAGGAAGATTAAAAACAATTAACTGTACCTTTCACTTTTAGAAATTACTGGAAGGCATACATGGGCCGGATATGGTTACAGCTTCATATAGCATCAATTACAGTTATTCAGTTACAATACTCATTACAGTTATACAAAGGCAGGATCTAAATGTCGCGAAATGGTCGCCAACTTTAGGACTTTGGACAAAAATTAGTCGCGAAAACCGCCGCCAGCTATTAACTAAATGTTTCTTGTATTTCTACTTTTCCAGCAAAGCTTCGTTTCTTTAGATTTTCATGTTGCATTATACAAAAAAGTACCACAGTTTCACATATAATTTCACTAAATTATTTACTTATGTACAAAATTCGTAACGATACACTCATGTCCAAATTATCTTTACATTTCATGAGAAAAAATGAATTTCACGAAAATGTTTCCGGGAAATGTGTGAAAGGCAAGACTAATCAGAATTTATTATTCCCAATCATAAGTGATTAGAAGGTTTCTGATATGCACATCAAGACATTTCGGCATTTGACAGTGAATCAAGCACTCTGCGCAAAGTGAATATTTAAGCAAATTTCCTCAATACAGCATTTCATTTTAGGTTGTAAGGCCTTAAAACGGTTGATTATGTACCCGAAGTATCATTTGGAAGAATCTGTGAAGTGGCGAATCATCGACCTATTAGAAGCAGGTTAGGCAATTATGTAAGCAGTGAGATGTGTGAATATTTCAAGACAGACCGTCTCTGAGGTGCGGAAACTATTTCAGAACTCTGGAACTGTTGTAAGGATGCTTGAACAAAATAGCATACGAATAACAACATCCTGTCAAGATCGATATCTGGCAATAACTGCCCTTCCTAACTGGAAGTCTACTGCTCGGCAAAGAGCTTGCAGCCACCACTGGAACTGTTTGTCATGGTAATTGTATTCAAAGCTTAATGAAAACAGTCTTTAGGCCAGAAACCACAAAAGAGACATCCTTTTAACTGGTGTAAAAACATTGCAACTGGCGTGAACACAAACGTTCCCATGTTCTCTTTGCTGATGAATCGAAGTTTAATTCAAAATCTGATTCTAAACACTGCATAAACATTAACATGATTATTTCGTTTCAAGTGTGATAGTATCGAAAGGAATAATGATCGATGAACGTACGCCCCTGCACATTTTCAACAGAAACCTGTGACCGGTCAGAGATAACAGGAGTATATCTTAGAATTTTATTTAAAACTTTTCAGAAGTACGTATGGGTGTGACATTGTAATTGGACGATAATGTTCGTTCACATACAGCCAACTACGTTGAGGAATTCCTTGAATGTGAAGACATTGAAAGAATAGCGTGGCAAGCAAAATCTTCTGATCTTGACACGATAGCGGAAGGGCTACCGTGGATAAATAGCTGCACGGAGATATCCTCCTCTTACAGATGCAAATGCTCTGAAAGCGGTATTGTTTAGGAGTGAAATTTAATGCCTAAACTGCAGTTCACAACTTTATCGATTGTATAAAAGCACGTTGTGATATGTGTGTTCAGATTAGGAGAAATCACATTCCATATTAAATCCAAAAGCCTAATTTTTTTTCTGAGATAATTTTTTAACTCCCTGAATTCTCCCTATAGCATTACCATTTTTATTGTTTCATGCTACAGTTTTATATCATATGCAGAGAGCGCTGATATTTTTTCTTTGTATTTATGAGTTATGATGTTATATCATTCCAACCAAATTCATAAAATTAAGGTTCACAGTTTCTGAGAAACCTCCGATTTTCAACATATAAATATATTTGGGTCATGAGCGTAGCTAACCTTTCCTAAGCTTAGCACGAACAACTGTTATTGAATTCGAAGTTTCTCTGCATATATATATATGGCCTTTTCTTAATTTTTAAGATAGAGTTTTAAATACAAGGTCCGGCTATTAATTTCCAGGACAGACGTAACTGTAGGAGAACGAAAAGCCGGAAGATGGCGCTAATGATTGCATATTGAAGAGCGTTTTCTTGCGCATGTGTAGTGCAATCGGCGCCATTCTGAAGTAAGTGGTTCTCGTGGAAAGGCGCGTTAAAATGTAGCTCTTAAATTCCTATTGTCGAAGTGAAAATGGAGCAAAGAATAAACATTAAATTTTGCTTAAAATTAATGTTAATTGGGCAAAACAGCTGCAGAAACCTACGAAATGTTAAAACAAGTTTACGGCGAGAAAGAATTATCCCGCTTAAGAACTTTTGAATGGTTTAAACGCTTTCGGGACGCGCGCGGAAGCGTCGAAGATGATCCACACAAAGGTCGGCCGAAGTCCGTACGCACGCCAGAACCAATTGAAAAAGTTCGCGATATGGTGAAATGTGATCGTCGATTGACTATTCGAGTACTCGCCAATGAATTGAACACGGACAAAGAGACAGTTCGGCGAATTTCGACGCAAGACCTAAGCAAACGCAAGATTTGTTCAGATTCATTCCTCACCATTTAAGGGACGAACAAAAGCAATTGAGACTGGACGCATGTGGCGAACTTATCGACAACGCTGATGCTGATCCTGCGTACCTGGATAGGATAGTCATGGGAGATGAGCCTTGGTGTTATCAATATGACCCTGAAACCAAGCGTCAAAGCTCCGAATGGCGGTCTCCAAGTTCACCAAGGCAGAAAAAATTTCGATTTGAAAAGTCCAAAATCAAGCTCATGTTAATCGCCTTCTTCGATTGCGATGGACTCATTGATCATGAATTTCTTCCTCCTAACATGACTATCAATGGACAGTTTCGCATCCACCATACTCTCCAGACCTAGCACCCGCAGACTTTTTCCTGTTTCCTAAGCTGAAAAATTCGCTGAAGGGAACAGGATTTCAGGATGTCAAAGCCATCAAGAAAACTGTAGCGTTGGAAGGTTTTAGTTAAACTAACAAAGTTTTATTTTAATTAAATACTTTTCTATTTGTTTTCATTTCAACTTCCCGTTAGAAGAAGCGCGCGTTTTCAGCTTTATGCTAATTTGAAGTGGAGCCAAGTTATATTTAAGCGAGAGGTAGGAACCTCTCAGTGTGAGAGAGCTTTTAGTCTCAGACCACGGTCACTCTATTCGACGTTCTCCCGACTAGCTAGCATTTAAATTCTAATCCATAGCGCTTTTACGTGATTGCTTATTGAAGTAATTCCAAGTGCGTCAGTATTAGTTAAATCTTGCTACGCACCATTTATTTTAGAGGCCAGCCTCGCGTTATAGCTCTGTCAGCAACGACTGATTTAATTTCTATTTAGCTTTAGTTTAAATTTATTTGATTGTTCATTTTTAGACTCAAGGGCGGTCTCTACTTTCTGTATCCCTCCCGAGTTGGGAAGTGGTTGTACATAATTGTGATTTAATAAAAGAGGATTTTAAATCCCTTTCAAGTGCAGTTCTTCTACCACTGAATCACAATATTCTACCACAGAACATAGCTACATTCAGCTCCCTGTTCAAGATCAGGACTTTAAGCTGTCACGAAGATGTTTTCCAAGAATATGCACCGAACACTCAGTCCTGACAACGTCACTATTAAAGAGCATTCCAAAAGAATACTTTAAAACTTCTTTCCGAAATTTGTACAGACGTGCATTACGGCTGATGGGGATTACTTCGAATCATATTAAATGTTTAACCTGTTTTTCTTCTGAGTTATTCCATGAGTCCTGGAAATTAATAGCCGAACCTTATATTATTTTAAACAAAACAAAATGCCATTTAATTGAGAAAACTGCAGTCAGGGATCGCGGTTAATGTTATCGTTCGAATATTTTTATTGATTTACTCAAGTCTAGCCCGCTTAAACAATACATAGCTTATTGTGAACAATAAATCGCTTGATGAGATTAAAATATTAAAAAGTGAATTCTTTAAGTGGAATTAAAATCGTCAAATAAAATATAAAATTACGGAATAAGGTCGAAATAGAGCACAGAAATTGACAAATGACCGTGTAAGGGATTAAATTGTTAAATAGACTGATTTTGATTTAAGTGAACCATATACAAAGGAATCCGCTTATCCAAGAAGATCGAATGGATTAACTGGTTTAACGAAGCTGAATTCTAAATGACCCTACGATTTGCACAGAAAACTTTCTTTGCTGTGTTTTAAGCTTTGGATCTTTACGCATATTCTGTTCTAGGTAGAGTTCATTAGTCTTTTAAATCTGTTTAGTCATTTTTATTAGGAAGAGTAATACAAGATGTAACGGAGAGTAGTACAAAACGTAATGAAGTCGAATTGTTAAACCTCTATGGAAGAAAAGAGAAAACATTGTTTACAAACGCATTCACGATGAAGAGGCAAACGCTCCTGATTTATCTTCTGCAGGAACATAGTTGTGGAATGAATGGCCTAAATTGTTTATAAATTATTATCCTGAAGACATTTATACTGCAGACGAGCAAGATCAATACTATTTCGCATTGTAACAACATACATATTGTTGCGTGCGTTCGGGTTCGTTATGGATTGAATGCACAAATCGTTAAAAAGTCTCGGAGCGTACAGCAAAGCCTCCACTTGGGCTTGAACTCAAATTAATAAGAATTAAAACTTAACTAATGCTTAACTAAAAGATATAGCCGAGGCTATCAGGATTCTAAGTAGTTGTACCCTAAATCTCAGTTAAGTAGGCGAAGCTATCAAGAGCCTAAAGTACGGCCGAGCGTAGTAATAGCTTAGAGATAGACGTATCACAAAGGCAGACGCGCGCTAGTCAGAAACTCTGGCTCTCTAACGAAGTCAGTGAAGAAACGCTAACGAAGTCAGTGACTTAAATACTACTCTTACTCATTTGCATTAAATGCGTTTCTGAAAATACATTCTGGTAGGAAATTGGAAGCTGAAGCTAGAAGAGATAGGAAAGGTGCATAAACTTAAAATAACTGTTATAAAATTAGAATAAAACTTACATCTTTCCCCACCAGAATTTAACTACTCGAAGAATAAAGTTTCAAAACGACCTTGCTTAGCAGTGTAAATTCTACAAAAACTCTTTAACATAAAAGTTTAAACTTAAGATAAAGTTTTAACATAAAGTTTAAACTTCTATAAATTCTGCTTTCTTGAATGAATTTCATCATTAAACGTTTCCTGTTTAGGGCCAACTTTAGAAAAATATCGAAAGCTGGATTAAAAGTAAGAAAAATATATTCACAAATTTTACAATTTGATTGGGAACAATCATCTGCTTCTTTCTGGTACAATCTATTCAGTCTATCTCATTCTATGATCTATGATGATTTACTTTTAAATGGTTTAAAATTATCTTAATTTAGTTTTTGAATGCGCAATTAAGAGCGGGTGTTGTGGATTTAATCGCACACTCAGTATTTTCCATGTTAATAGTGTTTTAAAGATGTAAATCACGTATAGCTCACCCCCAGTCCATGATATTAATCAGTACTGACTGATGGATTCACTGAGCTATGCATGTATAAATTTGGATGCAGTTAGTCTTGTAGTGTTGCTTTATACAGAGTGTCTATAGTTGCAGTGCAGTTAAGTGAATTGCGTAGTATGTTGCAAATAAGCTTAGTAAATACAACTGCTGTCAGCGGTTTTATTGCGCCAAACTTTTTTTGTTGAGCTGTATCTTCTCCTATGATACCTAAATAAACCTTTATTTTTGGTCCAACAGAACCTCTGAAGTTATTTATCTCACATTTTCAATTTTAAGAACTCATGTAAACTGAAAAGAACTGTTTGTAAGATTTGAAGTTTGTAAACGATATAGGCATTAATAACGATAAACCTTACCAAAGCGATAGTTTATTAAACATTCATAGTAATTATTTTATTATGTGGAGTTTGTAAACTAGAACGTCGTAACAATAAAAGTTCACTTTATACCTAGAAAAAGCTTCCCCAAAACATGCAGACTGCGGTGTAAGGTATATGGCTTCATAACTCCTATGTGGTATGTGTTAAAAACATCAGAATAAATGTTCTCAAATGACTTTAATTAGCTCATGGAAGCTATTTACTTTTCTAAAGATCAGAAACAACAGCAAACAAGACACGACCTACTCCATTCGAACTGCAAGAAGAACCCATTGTTTTCAATATTTTTATCCATTTGACTCAAAACTACGCTATGAGTTAATGAGATGTATTTTCTTTTGATAGTTTACAAATGAAATTGAAAAATCTCAATATCCCTGATAAAATTACAATTTTTGTTAGAATATTCGTTACTATAAGTCTGTTCATTAAAATTTCCATAATATATATTGTGCAACGAAGCTCTTTAGCCGTAACCGAACTATTTTACTGAACGCCATCTTGTGGCGAAATAGAACAATCTAAGACAGTCGAACTCCAGCCGCGATGACGATAATTTGTAATGGATTAGATGTTTCTGTAATTTCAATGTTTAATACTCCGTTGCGTGTGTGTTTTATATTTACGTATATTTTCTTTGTACCCGTTCCTGCTCTGGTAATAGATACATTTAGAGCTAGCCGGCGTTTGTGTTTATTGAGGAACGGCTACATTGCATTGGCGCCCAACAAAAGTTGAATCCAAAATGGCGCAATAAAATATTGAGAATTTCTGTTTGGCTTTAGCAAGCCCTTACTCCCGAATTTAACTTTTGGTTGCTGGAGATCGGCTCAATCTCTTTTCAGGTGTTGGTCAAAATAATTTTGGAAACCAATTCTTGAATTAAAATTGTCGTCCCGTGCTGCTAGCACATCGAATGGACGCTTTCAAAGGAATAGAAAGTGTCTTTTCAATTATCGTTAAAAAGATAATTTTCGTTTGCATTATTGTTTAATCCATTTGAGTTTAAAATTCTTTTAAACTGATTATTTATTATAGGTGCTTCTTAAAGCTAATGTAAATTCCTTACTGAAATCTGATTTGTTGATACTATATCAAAGCATTAAACGAACGCAAACGGCTTCTTTCACCAGACGGGTTATTTCTGAACTGTGGTTAATTTGTTATTTTAAAATGTTAATGCGCATATTAAATTAACTTGTGGATACTGTTATCACATTGAATGCACGTTTTAATGATAAAGTTTTGAATATATGTGGGAAATGTTATGTCATGATATTCCTTAATCCCCTACTGTGTGACGTATGCATTACGTCAGCAGGTGTGTTTCCCGCCTTCGAGAGAGACGAGGAATAGCTGGTGAGCGGAGCAGACGTTGCTCGATCGCTCATATATTATCTCAATAATTGTAAACCTAATGTAATCTATCTTTGTATATATTAATAAATGTGTATTATCAACTTTAGTCGTTGCCTTTCCCCACATTTTGGGGCCTCGACCGTACCTTTTGTGCATGCGTTAATCGAACCCTAGACACAAGCAATCATCAACGAAGTTCAGAAAGCTAACAAAGGCAAGACGTGCCTTCATGACGATTGAAGACGTGACGATTATGTCTTATGACGATTAATGTTACATTGACTATTGATGATTTATTGACGATTGAAGTTTGATGTTATATTGACGATTCTTCTGATTTTGGACGTTTTCGATTTTGGATTACATAGGATTGGACAAGAAATATGTTGGATTATAAGGACTGCCCCAGAGTTAGGTAGGCTCATTTTTCCCTGATTCGTTCATAATTTATTAATATTACGATTTTAAACTGTGTTTATTCTGTTTACTTCTCATTCATACATACCCTATTTCATATTCATATTGTCCTATTTTATTGTTTAAAGAACTATGGCCCTAAAATTAGGTGATATCCCATTGATAGCGAACTCTCTTAAATATGGCACAACACGAGTTATTAAATTATTTAATACCGTGCTTGGATATTCCGATTTTGATCATTCTTCGCGAAAGAGAATGCGAAATTTTGCCGCGTTCCCGGACAGTTTCGATTTGGCAAAACATAAAGAACTTCTATTAAAAGATTTTTCTTTCTCAGATTTTATATCAGTGGCTAATTTACTGCATTTGGAAGTTTCCACTAATAAAGATGTTTTATGTGAAAAAATTTTTCATGCGCTCACTAATCTGACGGATTTTCACAATTCCCTAGATGCTGGTTTTTTATCCGATGACGATCATCCAATTTCAAACACTGATAGTGGACCGACGCCTGTAGGTCTAAGTTCTTCTGTTCCCCTTTCCCCTCCCTCCACGGCGCCTAGCCCAAATTGCGTTGTTTCTTCTAACCCGGAAGTAATAAATTTGAATTCGAGTGGCTCCGGTGTTTTGACGGCGTGCACCGAGATTCGCGAGATGAGTTATGACTTTTGGTTTGTTTTGAGAGATCTTTCAAACACATGCAGAAACTTTTCAGGCAATGATTGCTATTTAGTCCGTGCTTTTTTCAACGATGTCGAGGATAATTTTTATTTATTCCCAAATCTCACCGACCAGCAAAAATTAGTTTTTGCGAAACGACTTGTTGTGGGTACTGCTAAAACTTTTTTGTTTTCACAACGGAATCTCAATTCATACGACGAATGTGGGAAATGTTATGTCATGATATTCCTTAATCCCCTACTGTGTGACGTATGCATTACGTCAGCAGGTGTGTTTCCCGCCTTCGAGAGAGACGAGGAATAGCTGGCGAGCGGAGCAGACGTTGCTCGATCGCTCATATATTATCTCAATAATTATAAACCTAATGTAATCTATCTTTGTAAATATTAATAAATGTGTATTATCAACTATAGTCGTTGCCTTTCCCCACAGCAGATGTCCCCCCCGCGGAATGTTAAGACTAGAGATGATTTATGCCATGTTTACGTCAAACCTTTTGATTATATTGTATTTTATTTCCTTTGAGTGCTGTTAATATTCAATAAATGTTTTATCCTACATAAAGTAAAATATTGTACTTGTTTATTTATTTTTCGACGAACATTTTGAGCAAATGGTTATAGTATATTTTAAGAAAATACCATTGTTTTCTTTTAATGAATGTCTTGAAATGAAAGAAAATAAGTATGAATAAAATAGAATAACTATTTAACTGAGGTAAAAGAACTACTGTTAAGTATTGCTTAATATTTTGCTAAGATTAAAAATTAAAATCTTATGATAAGACATTCAAATATGTTTTGCGAAGTAGTAAGAAAATATTTGAGCAAATTATTATATGTCATTTTCTGGATACTTGTTGAATTTATAGGGATATTCTATTATATCTATACAATTCAGATATGATAACTTTGCGAGTAATATTGTTTACATTTATAAATGCTGTTTAATGGTGGTATATAAATGTATGTATAACATTATTTACATCTATAATGCTGTTAAACAATTGCATATAAATGCTGTTTAATAGTGGTATATACATTTTACTTAAAGGTGTAAGTATTAATTCGAAAATACTATAACAATATTGTATTGTGAATAACAACAAATTCAACTTCATCTTTCCCCCTCCCCTGACTCTCTCATAGCTTTACCCCTCTCCCCCCATATAGTTATGGCTTATCTTGCCAATATGCGAAAAGAGGATTTAAAAACTCTCGCTACAGAACTGAGTTTCACAGTAAACGATACCATGCGTGTGATAGACCTCATTTATGATGAAGCTCAGGAATCATCTCGAAACCTTAATCGAAACTAGGCAACAAAAAGAACGTGAAAACAACGATCTAGAGACGCCAAAAACACGAACAAGAACTTTTGTTAGAATTGGAGCGTTTAAAATTAAACCTGGCAGCTGCTTACTCAAATCCTAACTATGCCACCTTCGCTTCAAATGCAGCTATTGAAACGAATATTCAACACCTAATCCCAAAATTTACAGGAACTTCTGACATTTCAACCTACCTGCAAATTTTTGAAAGACAATGTGAGAAAGTTAATATAAAACAAATAGCTTACATCACTCATTTCCTACTTCTGCCTACAGACATTTCAAAAATTATTTTAAGAGAACCGAAGGACAAATTAGAAGATTATTCATGCATCAAGAAGATTCTGCTCCAAAGATTAAAATTAAATGCTGAATAATTTAGAATTAAACTTAGCACACACCAAAGATAGACTGCAACCTTATGAAAAGACTTTGCTTACGAATTAAACAATTATCTGGAAGAGTGGCTACATAGTCTCGATGTTACAGACTTTGAATCACTCAAAGACTTGGTCCTAACGGATCAGCTTAAAAGAAGAGTCAGTAGTGATGTTAAGGAGCGTTTTATTGATACATGGGGGAAAATAAAGAGTTCATCTGAATTAGTACAAAAATTGAATGATTTTTGAAGCTGTATATGTTAAAAATACGAATTATAAAACTCAACTCCCTGGCAGGAGGAACTTTTCCTTCAAACCGACTAATCCTTCCAAACCCAAAGTAGAAAATTGAACAAGTGACGTGCACAACCTTTTCAAATAGTGGTCAGCAGCAAACAGAGGAAACCCGACCTCCCTTAACATGCTATGGGTGCGGAAAAACTGGTTTTCTCAAGTCTAAATGTCCACCCCCCGAAAGACTGCAAAGTTATCTAATTTTGGCACTATCCAAATCTGCTCATTTTTATCTTCTATACGGACTGCTGTATTTCGAATTAGTATTGGAGCTGTTTCCGGTACAGCTTTCGCCGACAGTGGTGCTAGTCACTCAATCGCAAGTGAATCCCTCTATCATATTCTGCAGAAACAAGATGCAGTATTTGAAAAGACAATACTACAGGGTGTCTTTCGCTGATGGTTTGGTATCTGAAAAAGAGGTACTTCGCACCGAACAAATTATTGTTCTTGAAGGCAGAGAATTCAGAACTTCGCTCCTTGTGTTGCCTGATACCAAAAATAACCCTGCTCTGTTAGGAATTGGCTTTCTTCAAACAGCTAAAATTATTTTAAATCCTCCTGAAAATAAGTGGAACTTTTCTGATGAACCGCGAAGAAAATATAACTTCGTAATACCCCATCAATCCCAAGCACTGGAAGAAACCTCAGTTGTTGTAAACAATTGCCAACTACGGGAAAATGAAGGACAACAATTGACTACATCCCAAGGGTTTGCAACTGATGCATTGTTTAACTAATATCACGCTGTCTTCAAAGTAGGGGGAGAAGCCACTCCATTCATTGAACATCATATTAACACAAGAAACAGAGCCCCTGCATCAGTCCTCCATATCGGATGAACCCAAGAAAGAAAGAACTGTTGAAAAAGAAACCCTTCTAAAACAAGGTATTATAAAAGAATGTGAAAGCCCCTATGCCTCTCCTGTGGTTTTGATACCCAAGCCGGACAGAAAAGTGCGGTTATGCATTGATTATTGTAACCTAAATACTCAGACTGTTCCAAACACTATCCTTTGCCACGCATAGACAATTTGGTGAATGAAGCAAAACCCACACCTTACATGTCAACTATTGACTTGAGGTCAGGCTATCATCAGGTGAGAGTAGCTGAAGAAGTTCAAAATAAGACTGCTTTTTTTGCCCTTTTGGTACATACATATTGAGAAATGCTCCTGCCACCTTTTATAAATTGATATATAAGTTCCATTTGGACTGAATAATGTGTTTGCGTTGTCATATTTAGATGATAACATCGTGCTGTCCCCAGCCTTCCAAAAGCACCTTTCTGACTTAGAACAAGTTTTCCAACGTCTCGTTATTCAAGCTCAATGCCAACCGAGAGAAGTGTCACTTCTGTTGTGAAAAAGTGAAATATTTCGGCCATTACATTACCAAGGATGGTATAGCTATTGATCCACACAAAACTGCTGCCATTGCAGATATATCATCGCCAAAAACTGTTAAGCAAGTACAATCGTTCCTACAAACGTGTTCCTGGTACCGTCGATATATTCCAAATTTTTCTCAAATAGCCAAACCATTTACGGATTTAACAAAGAAGAAAGCACTGTGGAAGTGGGAAGTACAGGAAGATGCTTTCCAAGAGCTGAAATCAAAATTAATTAACCCGCCGTATAACTTACACCTAAAAATCGCTTTCGCTTTAAAATTCTAATTCAACATTCAAACAAATAAAATAATCAAAGCTTCTTACCATTCAGATGAGATCAATTCAAACCAATATTTTATACAATTTTATTGACCACACAGACAATACATGACGACAAGAAAACACTTATAATTACAGTTATATATAGAGTTCGTACTTAACATTTCATGGTTCACCATTCTTTGCAGTCTCAATCGCAATTAATTCAACTCAAAAAGAAGTCAGACGCACAGGGCCATCTGGCTCCTGTAATTATAGTATCTACACGGCGGTTCTTAAGCAAGCTGATGGAACGAAGCCGTTGGCGAATCATTCGGACATATGCTAGCAACGTAGCCATTGGAACAGTTTTGCTACAAGGAGAAAAATGAAGAATACCCTGTAGAATATGCCAGCCGCTTGCTCACCTCATCAGAACGAAACTACTCCACCATAGAAAAAGAAGCCCTAGCAGTAGTATCAAACAACGAATTTTAACAAATTTAGAGGATATGTTGAAAGTCAGTCTATCACAATCACCTCTGACCACCAACCATTGAAGTGGTTGATATCTTTAAAATCAGCAACTGGTAGGCTCGCAAGATGGGCCTTACAAATCCAATCCTACAATCTGACAATCAGTTACACTCCTGGACGACTTAACTTTATTGCTGATCTATTTCGTCCTATTTGTGAACACTCAAGTACAGATTCATGTCAAGTCTGTGCTGTCTCTGTCGAAATCCCTACTTTTAGCCCTGCAGAATTACGTCAGTCACAGCTAGAACATGATGATCCTCGGAAGATCATTGAAACTTTTGAGAGTCCAGAGAAAGCAGTAGACTGTACAACTTGGACTGGAAGAGGATACATTATGAACAGAGGAGTTTTGCCCCGATATTCTCCTGATTTGGAAGAAGAAGTTCAACTAGTTTTTACCTCAACAAAGAAAAGCACAAATCTTGAAAGAATATCATGATTCGCCAACGGCAGATCGCTATGGAGCTGAAGGGACATTTTATCGAATAGCGAAAAGATATCACTGGTTTGGAATGAGAGAGGATATAGCAGACTATGTCAAAAGCTGTCTCGAATGCTGTCGTTATAAAGCCTCTAATCAAAAGCCATCTAGCTTACTTCAAACTCCTGTCTATGCTCAACGTTTTGAGACCTTATCAACTGATCTTTTCGGTTCCCTTCCTGAAACACCATCTGGTGAAAAATGTATATTTGTTGTGCAGGACTGTGTTACGAAGTGAACAGAACTATTTGCTTTAAAGGAAACAACGGCCAGAGAATGTGCCACTACTCTTTTGGAAGAAGCCGCCCTTCGATTTAGGTTACCCAGTTGAAAGAAAGAATAGAGATCTAAAACCGCATTTAGCAATGCTTATTGGTAACGACATCAGTCATGGAAGGATAAACTGAAGGTTTGCTTTGAGTACAGCCAAATGTGATTCAGCGGGACATTCTCTGCATTTCTTCAATTTGCACGAGAGTTACGAAACTTAGATGATGCAAAACATGATATAGCCATAATTGAGAACGATAATTTTATTCTCTAAATTACTCCATACTTGAAACGTTTTGCAAGAAGTGTACAACAGGTACGAGAAAGAGTCAAATTACATCAAGAATAAGCAGAAATGATATGCAGATAGGAAACGAAGAGAAACTTCGAAATTTGTTCCTGGAGATAAAGTTTGGGTTGCTTTCCACCCAATCAGCAAAGGTCCAGTGAAGAAAACTGCTAAATTCATGCCTGAGTGAGATGGTCCCTATGTGATAGTGAGTACAAGATCTCCAACCAATCGTTAGGATATTGCCGATCCTAACGAACCAAACAAAATTCTCGTCATATATCATGTTTCAGGCTTGAAACCATATCAAGCTCAGCTCGAAATACGTTTCAGACTTCAGCTCGTATAACTCTAGTGGTTCCCTTAAAGAAAAGAGGACGCCCAAAACGTGTACTGCCAACCGAATCTGTATCCGTTGCAAAAGATGTTTCTGAATCTAAAGCTACTGCTCGTCAAACCCGAGCCCATGCATCGTGTTCTCCACCCACTGCACGAAGTAGACAAATGTCAGCTACTTGCCGAGACGTCTACGAAGTCAGCGGGGGAGGATGTAACAGAACTATTTAGCCATAACCGAACTATTTCACTGAACACATTTTAGTGGCGAAATAGAACAATCTTAAGACAGTCGACCTTCAGCAGCGATGATGTTAGGTTAGCATGGATCAGATGTCTCTGTAACTCGAATGTTTAATATTCCGTTGAGTGTGTGTTTTATATTTATGTATATTTTCTTTGTACCCGTTCCTGCGTACTCTGTTAATAAACACATTAAGAGCTAGCCGGCGTTTGTGTTTATTGAAGAACGGCTGCATTACTTTTGTACTTTACTAAAGAGGGTTACATGTTTTCAGCTTTAACATTTAATTCACAAGATATCCCTATGTACTATTAATTCTAATAAAAGCTCTTAACATATTGACAAAAAACATAATAATCTATTAATTATTTAATACGAAAAGAATTTCCTGATTTTTTATTTTTTTCTAAAAACTGTCATTAAATAAAAAAAGGCAATTTATCTGTTTGTTTTGACGCAATACAAATTCTAGCATAAAATAGATAAGAATATACATATCTTTTGCAAATAAAACTTATTTATATTTATGTTCTTCCTGTTTAGTAGAAGAAACTGCAAATGAAGAATACTGTATTTATTGTAGTTCAGAATTATCTTAAAAGTGCTTAATATTTACATTACTATCTTTTTATATCATATGATGCTTTTTTCTTCTTCCTCTTCTAATTTTTCTGCAATTTGGAAAATAAATATTTGCATTCATATACCTAATTTCTAATACAATATTCTAAATGAGCATAAATTCACACTAATTTCAGTAATTACGCAAATATGAATTGGCCTGATGATCAGAATTTACAATAATTAATAAATAATTTTTTTTGTTATGCTGAGACCATGCATTTACTTTAATATTGCATATTCTCGAAATAGCATAAAACGTATATATTTTCGAATATTCTTTAAAAATTCTTTCGTTAAAACCGCTGCAACTCTATTCGCAGTCTAAAAAAAGAATGAACGGAATATGGACATTAGTTTATCATACTTAAATTAGCTTATACAGAAACTATAAATACAGAGATTAGCTTAGGGTTTCCAAATAATAAAGTTTTGTTCATTCATAAATCACGATACGATTGAAAGCGCTGACAAATGAATTAAAATTTTTATAATAAACTTTTGTTGGCATTCAAGAAGGGAGCAAAAGTATCATTAATTCGCAGCTGAACTCTGCATAAAACATCATGATTGCTCAAATATTAACTATAGCAAGAAATGCAAAAGGTTTTGAAAGGATGAATCCGAATAGAAAATAATAAGCTTGGTTTCCCAACATCAAATGAGATTTTTTTCTTTCGTTCATTCACCAAGTGATAAGAGTTCTGTATATGGATATTTTCATGGATAAGAGACTAAATTTTAAAAGAACCCTGGAAGGAATAATGCACATAATAAAAAAATATTTCATAACTTTTTTCATCTCATTAACCACCAAAATGCTTTTTTGTACTTTTATAGAATTGATTTTTATTATCAAACACAAATAATGCTTAGATAAAGCTTATATTTTCGTTTCTATTATCATAATTTCAAATGAAATAATTCAAATTCTGTATGAATGAAAAATATTGCATCGAAATATTACGTTTATATGCCTTCGAATTCATTAATGTGAATTAATCAGAGAACAAAGATGTATGGGATTATTTTAACAATAAGAAAAAACTAGCATGCCCCAGATTGTGAATCAAGAACGTACAAGAACTCTTAAAATTAATCAAAAACCAGTGTTTAAGTGCACTTTCAATTTTGCCCCCCACTCGGATAATAGTTAATAACTCTGACTACCGAAGGACCCGGGTTCGAATCTAAGAGAAGTATAGTCTTTGCGGCATGGAGAGACTAAATGTATGGTGAGCCGAAAGTTCTCTTGTGTGGTTTTGTGGGAGTGAAACAGGGGTGGGAAATTCTCGGACCCTTTCCTCGGGTGCTCTCTCTCAAAATTGGGGGCGGAACGGAGCAAAGTCGCAGTGTTACCCATATGATGCTCAAGGCTCATCCCAACTACAGATGCAATCTTGTATGCCTTGCCCCGATAAAATTCGAGGGTTTGTTCTGATTAGGTTAGACAAGCGAGGTTAGTCGCAACAATCCACATTCAGTTTTAGTACTTATAAAATCCGTTTCATTCGAAAACACTGTGTAAAAATGAAAAAAGAAAAAAAAAAGCTTTTCGATACCAAGCATTGAATAATGAGAGCATTTATCTTCAAGTGAATAACAGATGTGGCTGCATTATTGTAAGCTTACCTATAGTCAGGTGCAGGCAAACACCGAATAAAAAGAGTATGCACAAGAGGAATTCACAACTTAATAAACTGTCTGAAATTTATTGCTAAAAAATAAAGCAATTCCTCTTAACCATGTCTCATATTAAGCAATAATTATGAACATTTAATTTTTTTATTATACTTCAGAATTAACTGCATTCTTAATGCACAAAGAGATAAATACTTTTTAGGGTATATGGAACCAGTCCCGGATCTGGCGAGGGCAAACCGGTGTGCCTGCCCAATGCGGCAAGTTCATGTGTGGCGCTGGATCATATTTGGAGTGTTGTCTAATTTTGCTACAGCATTAGCAGTTTTAAGGCCAGGTTTAGAAACCCTTTTTAGAAGATTTATAATTAAATACTAAGAACTTTTTTAAGGGAACAAAGAGTTGAAAAACTTAATTATAGACGATTACGACTGTAAATATAAAATCAGAGAAAGGGCAATATAGGGATTCCAGGCGCCACTGACAAGGTCGGAAGGATCGCTGGTGGGGGTATTCAAATGAGAACTAGAACGATAGCTTCGAGGCGCCTTGTTTCCATAGCAACACCTCTTTGCAAAGAGAGAAGCAATTATTTACTAAGACCGCACCTAATAAAAATTAACATTGGGACAATTTGGAATAATTGGATTAATCCGAGAACAAAGATGTATGGGATGGAATTAATGGAATAATTCAAATGAATATACGTACAGCACAGACAGCAAGACATGGACAGCCTCTCCACGAAATGAAGCAAAGCATTTATAATTTTTGTAGTGCATCAGCAAGTCGGGTTCCCCTTTGACTGTAGTCGAAAGGAGGCAATCATTTCGGCTTTTAAGTGCTAAATTTATTATTTTTATATTTTTTGAAGTTTCGAAGTTTCTTTCATTCTCTCTTTTTTTAGAAAATGCCTCTTTTCAGCAGTCCGCACTACATTTAGCGAAACGCAACCGTTTATTTAGCGCGCGCGGGCCCATAGACGCAGTCCTAGGACTGTCGAGAGTAATTACGTCAGTTTTTAGTTATGCTTACTAAGGCAAGTTATAATGTATTTGATTTGTACACGAAATCATGAGCGCGGCTGGGGGGGCGAAATCTAAAGAACAGAATGTAGAAAAGGAACCAGAGACAGGGCCGAAGAGTGAAAACAAATTGCAATTAAGAAAAAAATGGCTTCACGGGAGAGGTGAACCGTTCGCAACTTGCCTTGCCACAATTTCCAATGATGCTGGCAAACTGGAAGATATTAACTGTTTTTCTCAATCTGCATGACCAAGATGAAGAATCTTCATCTATCATCCCCAAACAAGTCAGAACTTAATAGAACAACCTTCTTCGTCGACCTCAAATGAACAGCTCGAGAACGCGAAACAAGGATATAAAGAATCTCTTCACTTAGGTGGGAATGGACAGTAGGTAAACAAAGACTTAAAAACTTTTGATTTGCCACCCAGGCAATTGGCCAGTCACAGAAAAATCAACGATCAGCAACGATTTTTCTTAAGTAATCAAGCTGTATCATTAAGTGGAAAACATTCTGAAAACGTAGACCTTAGGTCCACTGAATGCGATGGCAGCCATTTTGCGTCTTCTATGTGGTAATGAACATTTGCAAATAATGAAAAGATTAAAAGATTTTGAATTATATATGCTAAAATGAAAAATGCAATTTTTACCCCTACAAGATTTACCAGAAACATGCCGCTAACGCTACATCATCACTGTGCGCTACTGGAGTCATTAATAGCAAAAAAACTTCAAAAAGATTAACTGGGTACGAAGCATCTAAAATTCACACAGGATGCAAGATTAAGAGGAAATCTCGAGCACAGTAAATGAAATCGTGCCAGGGCATCAGTCACAACACTGAGAAATTAAATCACATGGAGGAGAAAAAACTGTAGAATGTTTAGGTTATATTTAGATTTTATGAGATTAAGGCAAAGTCTCGAGGGCAATCTACCTGAGAGAAGGGATGCCTCGTGAAGGACTTTCTAAGGGAAATTGGTTTGTATACACGTTGTTTATGGAGAAAACCACAAAACGCACATGCAGCCAGCCCGTTAACGGAATTCGAACCTCGGACCGGACTACCAGTTTTCAGCAACTTTAGCGCTCGGCTGCTGGTGAGCTAAAAAACTGAAGAACGATCCTGCACATAGTAATGGATGCTGTATTGTACCTTTCAGCAAACCGTGGGTCTGATAAAATCTCTAGCAGCTTGTTCACAAAATGTCCTCGGCCTAGTCAATGAAAATTTTTGAATTTAATATCTCTGCTTGCCAAACTTAGTTCAACTTCTAAGTACCACTTACAGCACCTAAAAAAGGGACAAGTATCATATTTATCAAAAATAATTCAAAATGAAATTATTGGCATAATGGAGAAACAGTTCGAAAAAGCATTTTAAACAATCTCAAAGAAGTCCAATACTACACAATAATATTCGAATCCCCTCCAGGCATGTCACATACAGAACAAAATGAGCCAGGTGACTTGTTCAACATGTCATTCTTAGCTAGGAGTAAAAAACAAGATTTAAAAGTACTGGCAGAAGAGTTAGGTTTAACCGTAAAACCTGAATTTAAGATTGCTCAGTTGCATTAAATTGATTACTGAAAATCCAGGTTATACTCCACAATTACTCGCTGCGATTAGAGAAAAAAGGGAAAAAGAACACGAAAGAAAAGAAAGGGATAGAAAAGAAGAACGCGTAAGCGTAGGAAGAGAAAAGGAATTCGAAAGAGAAGAGCGAATTAGAGCTTTTGAGCTACAGAAACTTCAATTGGAAGCAATGGCTGCAAGAGCACAGCAGGTAGAAACTACGTTAGGTACCTGAGCCAGCCTTTAAAATTCAGAATTCACGATGTCATGCCACGTTTTAACCCTAAATAAGATGAAATAAATTTACTTCTGGTGTTATGAGCGTCAAGCTAAAATAAAGAATATACCTTCTGAAAATCAAGTGACTCAACTTATTTCATTGCTGCCTCCTGATATTGTTCAGCTTATTGCTAGAGAACCAGAAGAGGACGCGAAAAAGTATGAATATATAAAAACTTTACTGTTACAACGATTTAAATTGAGTGCGGAAAAATTTCGATAAATGTTTAATAAACATCAAAAATTTACTGAAAGTACTTGATATGATTTCTGCTATGAATTAAAGAATTATTAAAAGGATGGCTTAACGGATTAAACATTAAAACTTTCGAACGCTTAAAAGATCTTATGCCGGTTGATCAAATAAAAAAGCGTACTTCTGATTTCAAACATTTTATGGATGAATGGACTACCATCATTTCACCTACCGAGATGGTTAAGAAAAGTGAAGATGTGAGAAAAACAATAAAACCAAAATTTTCTGCCAATCAAACTGAGAGAATTAACAAAGGATCATATAAACACCGTTACGATAATTTTGGGAAATAAATAAAGCATTCGCCTCATTTTAAGCATTCTGATAAATGGGATGATTCAAAATACCAGAAAGATCACTGACAAAGAAGTCAGTTCCAAAACAAGAACCAAGAAAATTTATATGACAAAAGATATCGGCCACGTTGTTTCGAGTGTGGGTCATACGAACATTTTAAACCTCAGTGACGTCGCTTAAAATCAAATGAAAAGATAAATTGCGTACTTTCGAATGATGATTTGTTAGAGACATATACAATTAACGGTTTAGTTAATGGATATGAAATGCCCATTCTTCGAGACACAGGAGCCAAAATAGATATTATTTCTCGAAAATACACAAATAACGCAAAAATGACTGGATAACGTGTCTGGGTACAGTATCTTTTAAATGACAATTTAGTGTATCTACCGTTAGCGGAAGTTGAAATTGAACTTGGTCATGCAAAGACAAAAGCAGCTGTTGTTACAAATGACCCCCCGTGGGAAAGCGATTAGTTATATATGAAATGCGATAGAAATGCGATTCATTTGATGAAATGCAATATTAGAAATATTTCATTTATCATTTGCTGATTGTGCTTTCCCAGAGTGCTCGGGTACCTTGGCGAGGTCGGGGGGGGGCTCCCTCATAGAGAGTCAAAATCCTGAGCTAAACAGCCTGCTACTTACTGACCCGGTGTGAACCCCAGGGTACTCAGTCAGTCTCACCCTAGCATAGAATTATCATTTTGGACACAGAATAGAAACATGGATTCCAAAGACATTCTTAAAGAGGGGCAAAATTATATTGCCAATTTGGAAACCATTCTCAAAAGTAAAGCTACCGGACTGAATACAGCAGTGGCATCCGATATCAGACATCAATTCCAACTTTTATTTAATCTTCTGACAGAACAATGCGTTGAAATGGCTCACTTAGAGGGCCAAATAAAATCTTTAAAAGAAACTGAAAAAGCAACATACGCAGATATTTTGAAACGTTCTTCCAGAGACACTTCAAAATCTCGGAAGAAAATAGAAAAACAATACGTGACTATTGTATATCCCTCCAAAGAAGGAGATAATCCAGAAAACATGAAATAAAAACTTCTTAAAAACGTTGATCCATCAAAACTCCATATCGGAGTAAAAAGAGTTAAGAACGTATCTAAAGGGGGACTACTCATAGGGACAACAAAAGATTCTGACTTAGAGGTCCTAGAAAATGAACTCAAAAATTCACCGGAATTAAAAGAGGACATCACAATAGTTCGTCCTCAAAAACGACTACCTAAGATTATAATATATAATCTCCCAAAGGATCTGACACCAGAAGAGATTAAAGGATATATTTTGGCTCAAAATGAAGGTCTGACGGATCAAAGTATAACAATAAAATTTCCTATAAAACAGAAAAAAGCAAATCACTGCATCTGCGAAGTCCTTCCAGAAGCATTTAAATCTCTTATGAAAACGAGAAAAATCTTCCTAAATTGGAAGAGGTTGCGTTGGTCTTAAAGAATATTTAAGACCAACGCAATGCTACCGTTGCTGCCAATTTAGACATATTTCTAAACAATGTCGAACAGAGGAAGCCTGCGGTCACTGCGGTGAAATAGGACATACACAAACAATCTGATAACAATATTCAAAGATGTATTAACTGTGCCGAGCGAAACTCAAATAGTGAGTATCAGGTTGATGACAACCATTCTAGCTTTTCAAAGGATTGTCCAAGTAGAATATTGGAGTTAGAGGAACTCCAGAAACATATTAATTATGGATAATAACTCTAATACAAACTGTTTAAAAGTAGCTCAGATTAACTTAGCAAGATCGCACGTAGCAACGGCACAGTTAAAAGCAAATCTTTATAGTCACGATATTGTTCATATCCAAGAACCGTACTGCATAGACGAAACACCGGCAGGTTTCCCAGTACAAACTAAAGTCATCTTTTCTAGAGATTCTCTCCCAAAAACTGCAACAATTATTGTTAATCCTAAGATTACTATTTTAAATACTTATGCACATTCACAGCTTATTATCACTACGCTAGAACTGGGAGACACAAAGTTAATGATGTTTAATTGCTACAGTCCTCCCACAACGGACCTAACGGAACTTACATTTCTTCTTAACAACATAGAACATCACCTATCTCCATATTATGATTCGATCATACTAGGAGATTTAAATGGAAAAAGCGAATTATGGGGCTCACCCTTTGAAGACCCTCGCAGTCGTACAATAAGAGAATTTCTAGTCACTCAAAGATTTATTCTCGCAAACGATCCTGACAGCCCTCCAACGTATAACTGTACTAGAGGTAAAAGCTGGATCGATATCACAGCATATCGATCAACACGCTCTCAAGCTTTTATTCAAAACTGGCAAGTTGAAGATCAAACATCATTAAGTGATCATTGTTATGTCTCTTTTGAAATTTATAATTCCGAGAACATATCGGCTGGAATAATAAAATACAAGCTAGACAAGATGGACTGGCTTAGACTTAAAGAACTTTTGGGTTCGTACTTTGGATCACTACCTACGCAAATGGTAAAAGATACCACAAATTTAAATACTCTTATTATTCGGTGGACAGAAAAATTACAGGACTTTTGTGAACAAGCAATAAAAGCCGAAGGTCAGTATATCACACGGGAAACATTCTGGCGTCCCTTGGTGGACAACATAACTTTCAATAATTCGAAAGAAACTCACAGCCGAAAAAAAACGATTTCAAAGATGCACATCTGATGAAGAACTTCGAGTCTTCTATAAACAAATTTATAAAAGGAATCTAGCATTATATAAACGCACTATACTGAACGCGAAAAGAAATGCATGAAAAAAGCATTAGAAAATATATGTCCAACTTCACCCTTTGGAACGCATTATGACTTAGCTAAGGGGAAAATGCAAACCCCCATACAAATTAGAACACTGCTAAAACCTGATAAAACGAAAACGAACTCAATTTCTGAAACTATTCAACTCCTTCTGGATCATCATTTCCCAAAAGATGACATAACAGAAGACAATACAGAACAATCGTCTCTTAGGAATGGCCTAATTCGCAACTATTCTGCATCAAATGATCTTCCATTTTCAAAGGAGGAGGTTGAATTCAACTTTAAGTCTTTATATCCGGGCAAAGCCCCCGGAATCGACAAGATTCCGAGAGAAATTCTATTAGAACTCTACTATGCAAATCCAGAATTACAACTGACATTACTAAATGAATTACTAAGAAGAGGTATTTTTCCAGAATGCTGGAAATAAGCGAAATTGTTACTTTTTTCTAAAGAAGGGAAAAATCCAGAATATCCGGATGCATATCGTCCAATTTGCTTATTGAATACCTGGAGTAAAGTCTTTGATAAACTAGTAACAAATAGACTTAGTTATTATCTTACCTCTAATCACAAATTAAGTACTAAACAATACGGATTTACAGTAGGATCAAGTTCTTCGGATGCTATCAATGCAATTTTACAAATTGTAGATGAAAATAGAAAAAATTCTAACTATACAAGTATTGTTTCTCTTGATATAAAAAGCGCTTTTAACAACATTTGGTGGATTTCCTGCTACAAGAATTACGAAACCTCAATTGTCCATTGAATATTTACAATGTAATCCAGAGTATATTAACTAACAGAAAGGTAATTTGTGATATAAATCAAACCATATACAGTCAGATCCAAGAAAAAGTTTGCGTGCAGGGGTCAAATTCCGGACCTTTTTTCTGGAACATAGTTATGAATACTGCACTAAAAATGGATTTTGGAAATAAGTGTTCACATTCAAGCCTATGCCGATGACGTCCTGCTGATAATTACAGGATCAACTTATCAGCAAGTTCAAATAAGAGCAAAAGAAGCTTTGAATAAATTATTAGATTGGGCTACTATATGCAAACTACGTTTTGCGCCTGAGATATCTAGTCATCTATTTATTACTCCAAAGAAACGGGGAGCAGCTCATTCCGCTCCAACTATAAAAATGGGAAATACAACTATAAAGCGTCAAAAACATTAAATATCTAGGCATAATAATAGATGAATGCACTACCTGGCTATCACATCTGGATTATATAAAAAACAGACTTTGCAAGATTATTAATAATCTTTTGAAACTTCCAGGATTATCGAAACAAGTTCTGAAAGAATTGTACAAAAGAGCGCTAGAGAGAGTAGCACTTTATGCCTGTGATGCCTGGTGGCATCAACCGACAGTCAAAATGCGACTAAAAGCTCAGGCAATACAACGAGTGATACTTCTTGCAATCACCAGAAGTTACAAAACTGTCTCAACGGCCTCCCTTCAAGTGCTCGCAGGATTATTACCTCTAGATCTTAAACTAGACATAGAATGCGCTATCCAACGCACGAGGAGACGTCGAGGAGACTTCAAATATCAAGCTATAACTATTCCTCTTGAAGACATCTCATTGCCCCTACCCAAATGGCATAGTCACCCGGCCAAAATCAAAGTTTTTCAATGGGACAATTCTTCTCCTACTCAACAGGATTTAGAAGTCTACACTGACGGATCCAAAAATAATGACGGCACAGGTGCCGGCTTTTGCATCTTCCTTAATGGAACATACCAAGAAGGTTTCTCACTGGGCTTGGATCCGCGATGCTCTGTATACCAAGCTGAGGCACTAGCCTTTAAAGAGGCCCTTTCATGGCTGAGAACCCATAACAAATCAGCGCATATTTACTCGGATAGTCAAGCTGTATTAAAATCGATAGCTAAATATAATATCTTTCATCCGCAGATCATCGAAATCAAGAAACTATTAACATTTACAAATACAAAAATCCACTGGATTAAGGGACACCGTGGATTCACGGGTAATGAGAAAGCTGATGAACTAGCCAAGAAAGGAATTTACTCATCAAGCCAAAACCAATGCAAGATTCCTCTATGTTTCATGATTCGAACAGCTAAAGATAATGTACTCAAATTATGGCAAGAAAGATGGGAAACTGAGGAAACAGGATGCTTCACGTTTCGACTATTACCAAAAGTCTCCTATAAAAGACACTATAGTGATTTTTTTCTGAATCAATTATTAACTAATCATGGCTGCTTCCCATCATTTATAAATAGATTTAAGCTAAAAGCAGAAGTACGTCGGTGTCAATGTGGAATAGACAATGCAGACGCACTCCACATGCTTCTGGACTACCCTAGTCTAAATCAACAAAGACAAGACATATTCCCTACGGAACTTACTATCGAATTAATCAGAAAATATGTCTCGATGGAAAAGGGACGCATTCTTTTATCAAAATTTTTAGAATATATTTATCATAATGAAGAACATCTATATTCTTTTTTATTCTATCTCTGTAAATTGAATATATTACTATTCTTTTTGATTGTATCTCTGTAATCTTGAATATATTACTATGTACTCAAAGATGTGGAACAATAAGATCTATGTGTATAACTTCTGATAATTTTTCGATTGTAAATCTTTTGATACTATTTTCTCAATTATTATACAATAGTATAATGTCTATTTAAAGTATTATAATATTGATTCTCGAATCTGATGTATATATTATGTCTTCCATTGTATTCTGTATCCCATTCTGTATTTTTCTAAGTATTAAATAAAGATGTTGGCGAGGTCATCACATCTTTCTATCAGAGGACATCAAAATTGCTAGAGATTAATTATTATTATTATTACAGGTAGTTTCCTATTTTAGCTAAAAGCTTTGTAGCAATAAAATTTTAGCCATAGGCTCCGGTGATACCTCGGCATTGAGGTGAGGACCGGAAAATCCAATTTCATGTTGTTACAAATGATCCCGGCAGATATGTATTGGGTAACAAAACTGCCCAATTGTTCAAAGACAAACCATTTTTAAATTTAAAAAGGATGAGGTTTTGACACGATTTCAAATAATCTTGTGAAGAAGATCGAAGTAGAGACACTGAAACGGAGAAAACTAGAAGAACTGACGTTTATTGAGACTAACAAAGATATTTTCCCGCAATCTGCTAAGGAAGACAAAAGAAATTAAGAAAGTAATTAATGTTAATTTTAAGGAATTAAATGAATATCAACATCAAAACAGTGATCTAGCCTTATTGCTTAGCGAAGATATAAATGAGAATTCCAGCAAGAAGTATGATTTCAAAGTAAAAGAGAACCGGTTGTTGGTAAAAAAGGAAATAGATAAAAATGGAAGTTAAAGGGAATTAATCGTTATTTCTGAAAAATATAGGGAGCAAATGCAGAACTATACACCTTTGATGCAAATTCAAACAAATAATAGTGCTAAAACTCAGCGTAATTTGGTCAATACTCACCCTCCTAATAGTCAAGCTTCTGTTAGTGCTTCACAGAAATCTGACAAACAGTCTAAGCGTTCACCTCCTGGTGTGAAAACTGAGGTTATTGACACGGAAGTTGATTCACCTTCTATGCATAGTGTATTTGATTATGCCTCTAGAAGTTCCCTAGTTCCTTCTTCTCCAAAAAGCAAAGATGTGTTTGACAGTTCGTTAACAGCAGATCAAAGAACTTCTGAAAAAGAACTCATGAAGGTGCTTCTGAAGCTAAGAAATTAAAAATCCGTTCAGAATCTAAGCACGAATCACAAAACTTAGCAAAGAGGTATAAAACGTGATAAAGGATACTCAAAGTTGCCCCATTCAATGAGAATGCAAGTAACAGATAAGAACAAATGTTCATCTCGCAAAGTGCAAAAACTATCCGAAAAGAAAGAACTGACAAAATTAGACGATTCCGAGTTAAAAATTCTAGATGAATTGCCAAGTTCTGAAGTTCAGATGCTAGTCAAAAAGAAGTTTGTAAAGAAACTAAACAGACAAAAGTGAGTTGTTGAAGAAGTAAAACTGTCGCAAAAGCCTCTACACGCACCTGATTTCAATGAGAAGTTTATTTTGCAAACTGATGTTTCAAACTCTGGTATGGGTGTTATTTTAGCTCAGAAAGATGAACGAGACAATGAACATCAGTATTATACCTCAGTAAGAAGTTTACAGAAACTGAAAAAAAGTACTCTATCACAGAAAAGAAATGCGCCGCCATAATATTCTCTGTAAAGAAACTGCAATGTTATTTCGACGAGCATACCAAATTCCTCATCATGACCAATCATAATCCCTTAGTTTGGCTCAAAAATAACCCGAGTCTAAATCCACTACTTATGAGATGGGCACCTTATAATTACACTGTCGTTCATCGAAGTGGTAAAAACAATAAAAATGTAGATGCATTATAAGTCATACACCCTGGTCTGATTAATGATTTTTTTGAGGGGGTGCATTTAGATAGAAATTGTTTTTGTTCTTTCCTCTCCTTCCGACTGTATATTATGTTATATATTGTATGTCAATTATGTATTGTGTTGTTTTGAAAAAAAATTGTACTTTAATTTATAAAAATATTAATTAAAGTTTATCTGGAGGGGTGATAGGTTGTAATATTTTATTATCTAACTATTATCTATACTATAATTAATTATCTGTACTATATTTATTATCTATACTATAATTAATTATCTATA
>KK112046.1:790426-835039 GCA_000611955.2 Stegodyphus mimosarum | reverse complement strand
TGAAACACTAAACTTAAATGTATTTACAAATATATTTGGAGTAAATAAGCTTAAAAAATTATCAAATTTAAAAACTTCACAATACATAATAATAGAACTGAAAATAAATAAGAGACAAATATGAAGATACTATGAAGCTTAAGGTGTGAAATACAAAAAGTTCACAAGTGCAGGTAAAGTGTTAGCAAAATTATGTTAAATATTCCAAATTTTATTTTGCATTAAATCATTCTGCATGCATTCACAATCATGCAATTTAGGGGAAAACATTCAAATAAACATTTCTAATTAATTGCAAAACTGAGGTATAACCTTGTTTCTCATTTAACTAAGTAAAATTTGTTTCCAATTATCATGTAATTTCTGCTTTTAAAAATAGATCTTATTGCAAAAAAACCTTGATGTGCTGCATCACTCTTAAAAACAATTACTCTACTAACAACGCTATCTCTACCATTTCAAATGTCAAACACATCACAAAACCTCAGCAAATAGCCTATTATCCTTCAATAGCAAATTAGTCTTTATTTCTCACATTTATTTTTATTGACTGTGTATGCAATTTCAAATATTGTTTAATTTTTAAAGCTTTTCTTATTCTGGCACTTCATCATCAAGTTTACAATTATCCTATTTGTAGATTATGCTTTATTTCTCACATTTATTCTACTAATTATGTATGCAATTTAAAATTTTGTTAAATTTTTAAATCTTTTCTTATTCTAGCAGTTTATCTTATTCTAGCAGCATAACTTAAGTATTCGATCATTCAGAAAGTTTTGCAGTTTTTTGATAGCAAATACAAATGAAACAGTGCAAAAACATATCCTCACTGAATCATGTGAGCACCATTTTTTGTTATATGATTTTTTGCCATCTCTGTGGCAGTTGGAAAATTTCTTTTCTAAAAAAATCATTAGGTTTATTCATAAAAAAGTAATCAAGGTGTTCTTTCAAAGTCTCCACAAAAGAGAACTCCAACGCATTTAGAGAATTTTGAAGTGACCTAAAAAGATAAAAAATCTGAGATGGCAAGGTCTGACAAAATATGAAGGGTGACAGAATACATCCTAGCCATACTTAATAAGTATCTGTCTGACATTTATCAAAATATGAGTTCGAGCACTGTCATAATGGCAGACATCTCAATGATTATCCAGTTCTAGAAGCTTTCTTTGATTTCTACTCTTAAAATTGCCATTTGGGAATATTTGCTACTTCAATGTTTTTAAACTTCACTACACATGTTCGTTAATTTCCTTCTGCAAGATTGGTCATCTCAAATATAAAGAATTAACACTTTTATTTCATATATCATTAAGCATAATTCAAGATTGGTGGTCCCAGTACAACACAAGAGAGTGAACACACCAATGAAATAAGCCACATTTTGGTTTTCCAGAAAAGACTAACTTTTAGACACTCTGATCCAGTAAAAGCAATGCTCTTTTGTTTCGATGTGCATTTTCATTGGAATAGCAGTTTTAATACCTTCTGAGAACTTTTCATCTGCATTCATAACTTGCTAGCTGTTTGATATAAGTCAAATTTTTATTTGCCTTCACATAAAAGTTTAAAAACATCTATAATTTTTAATTTCTGATTTAAAAGGAGAGATGTTTATTTCACTTGAATATTCATAGGAAGTTGTATTATTAATTAATAAAATTACAATATGAACGAAAATGCTAGAAATTTATCAGAATTTACAGTATCAGCATTAAATGCATTAATAAGTACTGTCCTCTTTCAGAGAAATTCATCAGACTGGCAATTTTAACAGATATAGCAGAAATCAAACAACAGAGAAGCAGCATTCCTACTGAAATTCAACTTTTAATTTTTCAACCAAATGTAAGAATTAATTATTTAAGTAATATAATTGGGACAATTTAAAAGAAAAACTGTTCATTCTGAAAAGATATTTATAATAATACATCATTCATAAAAACAACTTTTCTTCATGTGTTTCTAAACAAAAATGAAGTTCAGAATATCGCGAGATTAATGAGTTATAATATACAACTAGACAGTAATGACTATAGTAATATCATTAACTGTGTAGTAATGACTACATATTTGTTTATTCGCATTTTGTTATATTATTATTTGAAAGTCCTTATGTCTTTGACAGAAAATTAAAATTTCTAGCAACTAATAAAGTAAGTGCCTTTTCAAAATGAAGAATACCTCATTCAGCAGGCAAAGATGAAAACTATATTTGATGAAATTGTATCAAACATGTAGCAGTAAGCACTTTTAGCAAGAAAACTGAAGATTTGGATAACTCTCCCTTTTTAAGCGAGGCAATTTCTGCTTACTGTGCAGCATATAAAGAATTTAAATTTTGCCCTATTCTATTTTGGGGATTCCCCCCACCAATGACTTTCTAGGTCACCGAGAAACCTGCATATCTTTTATGCACTTTACAAATTAGCAAACGTTTAAATACTGCTCTATGATTTATATCATGAAATTTCAATTTAACGGTGACATAAAGCCTGAAATACTACGAGATCTAAGTAGAATTCAGAGACTGAAATGAGCAAATCTGCTTACAAAAACTTCATTTTTTGACAAGCCCAAAGAACAACTATCAAAAATATAGAACTGGCTAAACACTACAAAAAGATATATAAGTGTATGTTGACAATAAAAGTTTTCATATTAACAAAAAATAAATCAATGAAAGTACTGTACCTAAAGAAAATAAAGAAGTCAAGAAAAGTAATTAGAACTTCACCACTGTTGTATCTGTTGAAACTATTAGGATTTTTTTAATAGGAAGTGTGAAAAATCAAACTGCATCTTTGCTGGATTTTAAACCATGGATTTTCCATTGTCGTGCTAAGAAAATACACCATGAAACCACAAATAAAGAATAGTGATAATATCTTATATTCCCCATTATTTAAACAGTGACTGGGTTCAGGCGTGAGAAACAATTGACCAAATTCTATGTAGCGATAGGCAATTCTACACAACACTTTAGTCTGGTTGCACTGCAATCTTTAATTAATCAGAAATATGGAAAATCAGCAGCATCCTTACCAGGATTCAGATTGTTGATCTTTTACTTTGTTAGCCAAACACGGTCATGGTAACCACATGCACAGAGGGTAACTGATAGTTGCCTTTTTCAATTCATAATATATCAATCTTCTTTTAGAAGATTGACAACGGAGTCAGTGAAATTATAAGATGATCAAAGGATCGATAACCTGATATGCACTGGCAAAATGATCAGCATAATCAAGATCCCACTGATTAAAAAAATACATTCATAAAACTGATAATTAATATTTTATTATTATACAACTATATCACACAAAATCAAATGTTATTCAAAACACATGGATACACTAAGTTTAAGTAAGCTAAAATCACCCATGAGTAATATAAATACAATACAATAAAAACAGTTACCAAACCAACTTACTTACTCATTAACTTTTCCCTCTTCTCACCCAGTAAAAGCAGGCTTTAGTCGAGCAATACTTTCCTATGGAAAGCAAACAGAAGTTGAATAATTTTGAACAAGGTGATTTATTAACTAAGAATTTAAGAATTAAATCACCAATTTTATGCAAATATTAAAAAATGTGCATCAAGTACAGGCATCACATTAATTAAAATCTAATTTCTGTCTAATAAGAATCTGTGATTTTGTTTCTGAAAACTTTGTATTTCTAAAACTAAAAATAATAAAATATAAATCTAATAAATAATTTTTTCCCTAAAACTTTAGCTTTATTCTTACTTTGTTATATTTAAGTTATTATGATTATGTTGTATGCTGTGTATACAGAGAAGAATGCAAGGGGGTCAATGAAGAAACCCATTCTTTTAAAAAAGGGGTTGATGGGAGGGGAAAAGGTTGAGAGGATTACATATGAATATGCGAGAAGAATTACCATGTATTTGTAAGGAAAAGGTTGGGAATCTATCTAAAGGATTATTATATGAATATGGGAGAATTACCACGCATTTGTAAGGAAAAGGTTGGGAATCCTTGATCTAAACGATTACATATAAATATGTGAGAAAGGAGTACCATCTATTTGTATGGAAAAGACCTACTTTCCGTTTTAGACAAACTACCCAGGAATTGCTAAAAATAGCTATAAAAAAAAACACAACCAAAATATGAAAAAACAATATAGACACTTTGTTGCAAAAAGTTAAAAAATTAACAAATAAGTGTTAAATAGGAGGGGGGAAATGACCATTTAGTGCTGATTGTTATTAAATTTCTGTTCAAAGCAATTCTTGCAAATGGACAAAATCCTCATTCTGGACAATTCCATACCAGGAATACCCAAGGAACTTCAAACAATGTAAAAGATGCAAAGAAAATCTGAAATGAAACTCTTTTTCTTGCCTCGATTGATATTTTTCCTCCCCTTACCTACAGAATGAAGGTGGAGGCAGTCATTGCTGATGTTTATTTGGCCAAGTGTGGGCCAAACTTGACCATCTTTATTTGAAGAAATATAAATTTATGAAATATGCTGCAGTTTCCTGGCCAGATGTATTTTGAGGTATCATGTCAAAGAGAAAGATCAAGAAGTTAAAACAGCATTAAAAAAAGATATTACCATATACTGAGTCTCTCAGAATGTAATGGAATGTTTGGATAGAAATTAAGCTAAAGAAAGGCACTAGGTTATCAAAAGAAGCCTTCAAAAGATCAATATAAATGTATATCAAATTCAAGTGGGTACAAGCAGTCTGAACAGACTGAAATTTATTTAATAAAATAACACTGCAAAGTAATCAAAAATATATTTCATATTTTGTTTAATTAATTTCTGATATCATATATACAGTAAAACTCTGCTAGAGCAAATCTCCAGACACAATGAACAAACATTTTGGTTCCCTTCCAGTTTTCTATACAGTTAACGTTATTTAATGTCACTACAACAAACTTGTACAGCATATGAAATTTAGATAAAGAACTTTTAATATCTTCAGTCTGAAATATTTTTTGCAGTTTTCTTAGTTTTAACTGAAAAGTTACTTATTCTTAAAATGGTCATCTAAAAAACAGAACCTGGATAATACCCATATTACACATGAAGAAAATGAGGCTGAGATATGAACCCATGTTGAACTATCAGTGTTTAGCAACTTGACCACTTGGCCAATAGTGCCTTTAAAACATCTTGGTTTTATCAAAGTGGTTAAATAGGTTATTTTATTCTCAGCTCCTGATTTTCCATGGCATGATGAAGGTGATTTGTGAAATTTAAAATGAATACACCCTGGTGTATGAGAAGCATAACAATCTTGCAGCAATTGCTGAAAGTGATTGCTACACAGGTACTTCTGTACATCCCAGAATACATTCACCAGCATACTGAAATTCACAGATTTGATCTCCAGTGTTTAATGTTTTCTTGGATATCTATTACAGCTGATGGCCTTTTACACCATAAAAAATTACCATATTCTCTTATGTATACACTTAAGTAGAGTTGAGGGCATCCAGACAGTAACTGGAAAATCACTAACTGGAATACTGGGAAGGACACACTTTGTCATCTTCCTTTGCTTCTGTAAAACCTAGTTTCTATAGTGCCTAGTGCATGCACTAAAAATGCGATGCTCTTAACCACTTACACCTGGTAGCTGGGTTCACGCTTTTCCCATAGTTACCCTTTACAGAAGAATGTGAAGCATAACTACAATCTTCACACGTACTCTTGTAGAGTTAAGTGCATATCAGCTAGCAAGTAGATCTATAGATAAAATCCTCGCAAAATCTTTGCAAAGAAACTTAAAAGGAAAATCAGAAGGTGAGAGTAAAATATCCTAACAAAAATCTTGTGATAAAATTCAGATTTTTAAAAGGGACAACAGTGGCCAAGTAGTAAAATCACAAAACACTCGTAGTTCAATCCAGGTTCAAATCTCAGCCAGAGGGCAGGCCACTTGGGAATACTGATAGTTTTCTCAGATGGGTAATACGGATATTAGAGGGTTTCCCTCAGAAAGTCTTTCATGAAGGCAACTCTTTCATAAGACAGATAAACTTTGTGTTCTTCACGATAAACTAAATGATCAATCAAGTTCAATCTTTTACATTTTTCACTCCAAGAAAACTCTACAAGTAGTCTAAGAATTAAGGTATAAATATATTTAGTTTTAAAAAATTATACAGAAACCTAAATTTACACCTTGGTATTAAGTAATATCATTTCAGCATATACTTGTATATTAAGCTAAAATTATATTACTTAAATTTCTTTTTGGCTGTTACCACTAATGCTTTTCATTTGCTGTATATAATACAAGATAATATATTCTGCTTGATGCCATCTGAAAACTTGTATTACTTTTACATATGCTATTTCAAATGCTGCTGTCCTAGTAGTCTTGTAATGAAGAGTAATGATAATTCATTTTACAAATTTCAAATCTTTACCAATATTCTGGTTCAAAAAGTGATATTGAATAGAACAGAATTTAAAAACTGAGAGTTAATATTAAAATAATGCCAATTAAACAGAGAAATACTGCTACTCGAAAAATAAAACAAAGAATTATAAAAGCTACCTTCTTATAAAGATTACGTTTATTTTTACAAGTTGGTAATACGCTTTTTGAATCAACTGTAAATATTTTGATTAAAACGTTTAAGAGCTGTAATTCCTCTTTGATTATCATAAATCAAATTAAAAACATCTAGTAAAATGGAATACTGAATGGAAAATAAATTTTCTTCAATAATGAAAAAATTAACATTAATCACATAAGTGGTACTCATGCTAAATTGTAAAACGAATCTGAATTAAGGTTATTTCATAATGAAAAAAATTCACATTAATCACATAAGTGGTACTCATGCTAAATTGTAAAACGAATCTGAATTAAGGTTATTTCATAATGAAAAAAGCATAGTTAAATGGCTACGGGAAGGAATGTCTTCACAAAGAGCCTTCTGAAAGCTGACTTCTATGTTAAAGATGTTGAGAAAAACCATGAAAAATGCACTTAATCACTAAGGAAAGAACTCAGGGTAAAGTTCCTGTTTTGTGGTTTTATCGTTGGATGGCTTGCAATGAATACGAAAAGTTGAAAGAATACCTTCTTTCTTTTCCTACATTCCAAGCTTTTCGGAAATTTCAATAAAATAATAGAATTGCAAGTGTTTAAGATTAGTGAAAGAAATGCAATTTAAAACTCCAGATAAATATTTTTGCTTCATGAGAATATTTGTTTTGTGAGATTTTTCTAAAAACTATTCTATTTTGGATGAAAAAAGTATGATGCATTACAGGTTGCCCTTGATTTTCTCACATCTTTAAAAATTCAAACTTTTCAACACTTTTGTCAATAATGAATAAATTTGCTCAGGCAGTAACTATTTTCAGCTAACTTTTCCCATCTGCTTTTATTTCCCTCACTCAGTAGGAGGCATTCACGGCCATGACAAGATTAAGGTTACTTGCATCACACATAACTTCTTACAATAGTGGACTTCTAGGAATCATAATCACTGCTATGTTGTTCTATGCAAAAGGTCAAAACAGTTTCAGTCTTGCATTACAGCATATGTCTGTGTTTTGTCAATTTATTTGTTTATATTTAAATGAATATTTCATCCTTATATATTGATTGATAAACATGAGTGAGAATCTGAGAAACTGTAGTGCTGATATGAACAAAAAAGAAATTAAGGACTCGTAACCATCATACGACCGAGACAAAGATGGAAAAAATTAACCACTCTTGGAAAAGGTGAATCTTTAGCTTCAATCAGACATTTGTACTATGTAAAGAGATCTTTATTTTTAATTTTGAAAAATAAGAGTAAATTTAAGGAATATATTCAAAATTGTGGAAATACACTCATGTCCAAAATTATCTTTACATACCCAAAAATGAGGATATTCAATGAAATATCGAATCAATGTGATCCGTATTTGCAGGGAATGTGTGAAAACCAAGCCTAATTAGCATTATCCAATCAAAAGTAATGAAGCGGTTTGTGATATGCAAATCTAGGCGTTACGTCATCCAAGGGTGAATCAAGCGCTTTGCGCAAACTGAATATTTGAGTGAATTTCTGCAACATAGCATTTGATTTCAGTGTGTAGAGACTCAAAGCGGTTTGTTATGGCTTCGAAGTATCATTTGGAAGAATCTGTAAAGTGGCGAATTATCGGCCGTTTAGAAGCAGGGCAGTCAATCATGGAAACAGCCACATGTCTGAATATTTCAAGACAGACAGTCTCTAAGCTATGGAAACAGTTTCAAAATGATGGAAGTGTTGTAAGGAGGCCTGGACAAGGTCGGAAACGAATGACAACTGCTTCTGAAGATCGGTATCTGGCATTAACTGCCCGTCGTAACAGAAAGGCTACTGCTCGCCAGTTAAGTTCAGAGCTTGCAGCCGCCACTGGAACTGTTGCATCACGGCAAACAATATACAGAAGGCTTAATGAAAAAGGCCTTTATGCCAGAAAGCCAAGGGTATGTGTTTTACTGTCTTCACAGAAAAAGAGGGATCGCTTTAATTGGTGTAAAGAACATCAAAACTGGACTGAACATCAATGGTCCCATGTTCTCTTTACTGATGAGTCGCGGTTTAGTTTAACTGGTGATTCTAAACGTGTTTACATCTGGAGGGAGTCAGGAACACGAAATGATCCCTCGAACATTGTGGAACGTGACCGTTTCGGTAGTGGAGGTGTGATGGTATGGGGTGGAATAATGATCGATGGACGTACGCCCCTACACGTGTTCAGCAGCGGATCTGTGACAGGCCAGATATATCGGGATGAGGTCTTAGATCCTTATGTAAGACTTTTCAGGGGTGCATATGGACCTGACTTTTTATTTATGGATGATAATGCCCGTCCACATCGAGCAAACCTCGTTGATGAATTCCTTGAAAGTGAAGACATTAAGCGAATACCTTGGCCACCAAACTCTCCTGACCTTAACCCGATAGAGAACTTATGGGACTACCTTGGAAGAGCAATTGCACGTATACATCCTCCTCCTAGAGATGTAAATGCTCTGAAGACGGCATTGCTGGAAGAGTGGAGATTAATTCCCCAAACTGTGGTTAACAACGTTATTTCCAGCCTTAAAACACGTTGTGATATGTGTGTACAAGTCAGGGGAGATCATATTCCATATTAAATTCGTAAGACTTAATTCTTTTTCTGAATCATTCCTTTTATTCTTAACTCTCTTTGTCACACTTTATTACCATTTTTATTGTTTCACGCTACAATTTTATATCATAGAGGTGATCTTCAATTTTTTCTTTTGCATTTATGTCATCATATTATGTATGATTCCACGAAAATTCATTAAATTATAAGTCGTAGCCTCCGAGAAATCCGTGAATTTATGCATGTAAACATAATTTTGGACATGAGTGTATATCTTCAAAGACTATTTTCAAAAGACACAAAGTAATGGACAAAATGGAAAGATCTTTGTCTTCATGCATTGATCAACATCAAAGTAGTATGTCCATCAGAGTTTTTCAACAATTCAAGCTAAGGCTCTTAGTTTGCATGAAAACTGGGAGACTAGATTAAATGCAAATCGAAGCAAATAATGGCTGGTTTGACAAATTTAAAACAAGACATTCTTCATTTAATATTAAATTCAGTGGAGAATCAACAGACGCAGATAAAGATGCTGCAAAAGAATTTACTTCCTCATTGTCCAAAGTTATTGTAATCTCCTAGTCAAAACTTCAATGTATGTGAGACTTATTTTTATTTGGGAGGGGGAAGTGCCTAATCATACATTTTTATTGAAGGAAGAATCAGTTGCTCTGGACATAGAACTTCCAAAAACCGGTTGACACTGCTTTTTTGGGGGCAATTTAGCTGGTGATTTAAAATTAAAGCTATTTTAGTTAGGAAAATCCCCAGAGCCTTCAAAGAGAAAGATGCAGAATTGCTCCAGTCATTTGGAAATAAAAAATCTTTAGGTTACTGAGTTTATATTTATAGATTGGTTTGTTTTTCATTTTCTGCTGGCAGTTAAGAAATATTGTAAAAATGAGGAGGTACCCAAAAGAAACCGAACTTATTTTTTTAAACTTATTACTTTATTATTATTAATTCAAAGTACTCTCCACTTGGAGCAATATACTTGTAAAATCTTTTACTCCATTTTTCAAAACATTGTTTAAATTCATCCCTTTGATGCTTGACACATCACCAGTTTTTTCCTTCACCTCAGTAACATGCTTTCATGTGTCTTTTCATTCAGGGGGGGAGGCTGCACAGTGCAAGATCAGGTGAGTATGGGGGATGAGGAAAAGCGATCATACCATTTTTGGTCAAGAACTGTCGTACAGACATTATGGCATTCTCCTGATGGAAAAACAAGTCACCCGACTGCCACAAATTGGGACGCTTCTGCTGCACACTGTTGCGCACTCTTTTCAAAACTTCTAAGCAGAAAGCCTGATTAACTGTTTGGCCCTGAGGAACAAACTCTGAACGGACGACTCCTCTCACATTGAAAAAACAAATCAGCATTGTTTTAATATTTGATTTCACCTGATGGGATTTCTTGGGGCGAGGCGAACTTGAAGTCTTTCACTGGCTTGATTGTTGCTTTGATTCAGGATCAAAAGCATATGAGTAGCACAAAGTTTTGTCACCTGCGATACTTTTTGAAAATAAGTTTGGATCATTTTAGGACTCTTCTTTCAGAGCACAACATGCTTCCAAGCAACCTTGCTTTTGTTCACCAGTTGTGGCACGAATTTGGCAGAAACCCTTTTCATTCTTAATTTTCTGTTAAAATTCGCTGCATTGAACTGTTGAAATTAGCTGCATTTCCAACAGTTCCACAATTTCTTCAATGGTACATCGTTGATGACCGCATGAATTTTTTCAACATTTTCATGTATTTGGGCCATGGAAGGGTAACCAGAATGACGTTTGTCATCAACTGACACTTCACCATTTCTGAACTGGGAAACCACTCACACACTTTATTTCCCCACGGCACTGTCCTTGTACACTATTTTTAACATTTCAAGGGTTTCTGTTCCCCAAAGCTGAATTTCACCACCGTACACTGTTCACGAAAATCAGCCATTGCAAAAATGATGATCACACAAAGCAGTTGCTATGGTGAAACTAGCTCTGAACTTCTTCAGCAACCGCACTTGGCTTACTGACTCAGGAATATTCCTTCTATGCGCTCCTAGTGGGGAAATGCATATTACAGAAGCTCTGCCCACCAAAAAATTACTTAGTTTTCTTTTGGGTACTCCCTTTACTAATAAAAGAATTATTAATCTTAGACAATCTCCAAGAAAAATCTCTGTAGAATTTATACCTAGAAATCAATATCATGTTTTTTCCTTCCAACACTACCTCGTACATACAGCTCAAAGACCAAACAGTAATGGCTATGTTTTAATGATATTATAAGGCCATTAAGGAAACTGACGACCATCATTAAGAGATTTTCGAAAGAACTCTTAATACATGGAATACAATATTGGAGATCCATAGACTGAAATTAAAAAGTCCACAATGAAAGGGTCCTGAAAACAATTATGCCCTCAAATGATGAGTCACTTTATAAATTTTGAAGAAACAGCAAAAGGCATAACAGATGGAATAGTTTACCTAATGAATGAACTAAAGTTGGGCGTTAACAATCATATTAACAAGTTGATTAAATTCCACTCAGTATTTCTGTCAAATAAATACTTAATTAAGCAACAATGAAATACACAATGAAAGTGCAGAAGAAGCTGATAACATTCAGACTTTGACTATTAAAAATATGCATGAAGCCTCCATGCATCTTGACAAATTTCTGACTACCTTGGAAAAGTGTGATCCCAATGGAGAACGTATACCTCTAGTCCATATGGCAAATGAGAAGGAAAGTTATACAAATCTTTATCAAGAAAAGGGGGGGGGCAGTGATATTCAAATGACTCCACAAGTTTATAAAGGAGGCAACTAAAACACTTAAAAATTAACTTCATTATGCATACTGATATTAAATGTATTAAAACAGTTTTTGTTGCATATTTTTTTACATTCATCTACTTTCAAACAATTCAACATTAGCAAATACTTTCAAGAACTAATTAGTGTGAAAGTTGAGGACTGGCTGTACGTAATTACATTCAGATTAGAAAAGCTGTGCCCAATAAATAACAAATGCTAAAATGTTTCCTAGTTCTCCCAGGATTTATTACATAAACAGCACCATTGAGAAACATTACTGAAACATTTGAAACTGCACTAATGAAAATATTTCATCTATTCCACAGCATGCTTTTTTAAGATTTACAAACAACCTTTCACTATTTGATCTGAAAAATAATTATTATAAGAGGATACTTACATCTGGAAAATCATAAAAACTCCATATGGCAGTTCATTCAATTACTGCCAATAACATACAGACAGAGCAAATAAAATTATTTACAATTCTGTATACTCAACCACCGGCTAACTCATGTTCTAGCATTTAGACCTTGCCATGGTCAGAAACAGTTACATATATTCATTTAGTTAATGCTTTTAGAATTCATATTAAACAATTTCATACATATAATTGTTACTGTCACGTAACAATGAAGAATTTCTTTAACCTTTCAGGAGTCATAAACCTATTTTACCTAGAACAGTTCTCTTCTCATAAATTATCAGAAAGTTTTATATGCTATTTAGTGTAAAAGAATTTATTGAATTATACACTAAATATGTAATTGTTAACACGCTGACTGGCACGCAAATTTGAAAGAATATCTGGAAATGCTGCTATACCATGCATCAATTATTTCTGATCATTGGAGTTTAGAATGCCTAGAACGAAATATTTAGGTAATGCATTCATTTTAAAACCTTTCCTCAAGAACAAAGCATCTAAGAAAGGGTGTGAGATTTGAAACTGTTTCTTATTTTCCAAATATTTTTGCTGTGGTGACAATTGGTTGAAATGTTTTTCTGTTAAAATTGTTGCCGAACTCTTTGAAGTGTCTAAGAGAATAATGAAAGAGTAATTTTTAAGTGAATCATATAGCAGTGAAGAAGAATCCTGCTGCGAAGCTTACAAAACCTCGATTAGGAGCGATGAGGGTGAGATTTTACAGAAGGATAATTATAAATAGAATTAAATCTTCAGATCCTGATTCAAATACTGATAAATGCATTGATAATAAATATGCTGTAGATATTACTGACTATATTTTATAAGAATTGGTTATTTAGGAAGAAAGAAAAGTTGATACTGAAGAAAGCACAATTCAGCTTAGTGAACGGAATGAATTTAGCTGTTAGCAAAATCATTTCCATTTCTTTCTTTCAAAAATCCTTTTTTTAAAACCAACTTTACCTCGTATGTACTCAAAGAACTGTCACCTAAATACGGATGATACAGCCTGAACAGAATTTTTGCTGTCACCAAAATATGGATTTCATGGCAGTCAAAGTGTTAATGTGTAGTTAATCTAAATCAGCAATTTCTATTACTTAAATGGATTTAATAATACATTTTTGAGGCCACTTATGCACAACTGGAATGTCAATTGTATATGACACACAAAAATAGAAAAAGAAAGTTCTTGATTTTTTTTTTTTTTTTTTTTGTTAAGCCCATATTATGCTTCCTGCTTTTAACCCACGAAGCATGACCCAAATAAATTACCAAGAAAAAATTTTATGGGTTTTCTACTTGTCATGTTCCTGCCTAAAATTCTTTAATTCATTCTGGAATTCTTCACTGAACACATTCCTGCCAAAATTAGACTCCTTGTTATAAGAAAAAAAAGCAATAAAAGTAACAACAAATACTCTCACATGGTTTTTCATCATTCCTATCAGTAGCAGTTCCCACCTATAAACAAATAGTTCAGATTATTACATTAGATGTGTAAATAAATTAAAAAGAGTACCATTCGATTTGGAAACACTGCAGATTTTTCATCTGAAGGAAGTGGAATACTCAATGCACAACAAATATGATTTTGAAATACATAATCAGGTAGCTAGCTGTCCTTAGGATCCCACACATAAACCTTTTCTTAATATGTTCTGAATGAATAAATTTAAATGAATATGAAAATAAAAATGACCTGAAATTTTGAGCAACGTTCTGGTAGCATATAATGTTTCAAAATGAAACAGAGCACAACAGAAATGTTTACAAAGCTTCACACCGTTATACAGCACGAGCCATTAGTCTTGATTTACCTAAAGTAATATGTAGCGATCGTCCAAAAGTATGCGATTTAGGCACGGCCAGGTCTCTTTTCTTCATGGAGAGGCTAATAAATATTTTGGTAATTTTTTGTTAAAGGAGCAATACTTGTCACCAAATATTAATGCTCGTACAAAATAGGAAAAAGTAACTCTTAATCATTTAAGATGCACTGCTGCTCAAAAATACAATTATTTGAATTATCTTTCACCATAAATAATTTTTTAACACAAAAAAAATTTAATTGTACACTTTTTATCAATTAGTAACTGCCAATATAAGATCTATATCAGTTCATTTACCAAAACTTTGCATAAAAACATGTTGATTCAAAGGGTTTTTACATGGTTTGTGGTGTAAATTTCTTATATTTGGTGCTTTTGGACATATTTTAATTGTTGTTGCATTAATAGGAAATTGCCCAAACTCCAAGTGCTACGGTTTTACTCGTTTAAGGACTCAGAATCAATTTTAAAGTGCAAATCTAAGGAAATTAGTGACTAGGGTGAAACTTTAGTATTAATAACCAAGAGAAAATTACTTGCTTCAAATACTGAATACAAGACCTGATACCAATTATTTCTTAAATGGTGCAAAAATCAGCAAAGCCCGTCTAAATTTCACTACTGACACCTGAGTTACTGATTTCAGATAGTGATGGAATTTAGATCTTATAATGTATTTGTTAATCTCAATATATCCAACATAATCCTGCAAACTCGACTGGTAAGGACCAAGAGGTTAACAAGTTAATGAAAATGTCGAGTTTACAAAATAATGCACAATACATAGTATTTTAGCACCTATTAGTCCAATGAAATTTCCAGCAAAACACAGGACATAGTACCTCCTATAGTACAAAACATTCTAAAATAATTGCTAAGCTAAAAATAAACCTATATATATATATAAAGTATGGAGGAGGCAGGAAATTGTCTGTTTCACTCAATTTGTATTCATACAGCAACATCTCCATCACACACAGGATGAAAAAATAAAATGACTGTACCAGATACAGCTTGCTCCTTTAAGTCATGAAACATTCCTTTAATAGCCTTCGTCTTTCACCATGAGTCATCTTTTTAGCTATTCCTTCGTCTTCCAACTCCTCACTTTCACTCTTATCCCCGTTCTCTTTCACTACTTCAGCTTTTTCACCAGCTTCTAAAAGTTCACAATTTTCAACCTCCCCAGCTCAACATCATCATCCTAACCTTCTCAACATGATCATCATCATAACTTTTTCACAGTGTTCTTTATTCCAATATTTTACAATTTTTTGTCTCTCCTCTATTTACCTAAAAGTCATTTCATGAATGGTCCAGCAACTTTCTCCACGAATGAACAAGGCTTTTATGCTGAATTTCACTACAAGATTCACCCCAACATGTCTGTTTTCTTTAATTTATGATCATGTCAACTCTTATAGCATGACTAAGAAAGTTTACATCTATATTTTCTTCGATGCTTCCAAAATGAGCTGGGACATTGGTTGACAGACTAAAGTCACACTAAGAGGGAGAAACATGTCCCTTTTGTTTTCGACTTGGGAAAACTTTCACATCAGGATGGGAAAAGGCCATCAAGCCTAAAAGTGCTTTCCTTAGCACATTTTCAATTTTAGAATTTCTTTTAACAAAGGAACATTTGGTATCAAACAAGCATAGCACAGAATATGTCAGTCCCATTAGTATCCTTTTTTACATGCTTAGGGATCCTTCCATTTGCCTATGAGCACTAGTTTGAGCTTATGATGTCCTTGCTTCTTTTATAGCCTGGGGATAATTTTTTTTTACCTGCTATGAGCACTAGAGCTTCGCACGTTGCATTCCTCCATACCAAGACTTCCTTACATCTTTTATAGCCTGGACATAATTTTCCTTGTGTGGAGTCGTTTCAAAATTAGGATTTAAAAATTCAAACTTAATTTCATCACCAAATGTAAATCTGATCCTAGGTAGAACCTCCTTTTCAATTCATCTAAGAAATTTTTCCTTGAAATTATTATCATTTTGCAAGCCTAGCAGGTAATTCTTTGTCAAACTTCTGTATAACACAGAAGTGCCATTTTCCACCAGTCATGCCAGCTAAACACAAGCAATAAATCCAGGTTATTTTTGAAATTCCTAACAGGCTTTTGACAGCTTACAAATGGTATTCCTTTATTTTCTTTGCAGTACATACCACAAATAAAGCACTTCATACTCTTTACACATACCAAAATTCATTTTCAGACCTCCCACACCATTATAGTAGCGCATCTAACACTTAAATCCTAGGTTCACTTTCATGGAACATAACTTCACGGTTACTTTGCCTTCCCATTTGCCTACTCTTTTTAAGAAATGCATTTCATTTCCATTATCATGTTAACTTCGTTTTCTTTGTATTCAACATTTCCACTTGCAAGCCTGAATAAAAACTGAAAAAAATGTACAAAAAATAAACTGCACTGAAAATAAACTTAGTTTTCATCAGAATACAGCAGTAAACCTTTAAGGAAGCCCAGTAGTGGCTAGCAACAGAAAGGAATATGAATGGCAACGGACAGTCATCACGAGACATTTTTAAACCCCCTTTTAAAGTATGGCAAGGAATGCTGTACATTAGAATTACTCAGAAAAGAATAAAACTGTTACCATATTCACTAGACAGGTCCAAGAAATAAGTTTCACAAAGAAGGGGGTGTTAGAAACAGAATATCATAACAAATCTTCGAATACAACAAGAAACACAAGGACATTCATATGCATAAACATACATTGTAATTATAACAGTACAGTAATGCACTGTTTGCATCGTATAGGGGGCATTAAAAACTATTATAACCTAAATACTAATAGACATTACTTTATTTCAAAGATAAAGTTCTCTGCTTGACAAACAGAAATCATTTAATGACCTAAAAATCATAGTCCAGTTATACAGAATATCAAGATATTAGGAGCATGCATTAATAAATATAAGAAATGTATTTGGTGTTTTCGAAATCTTTAAATTTCTTCCCATAGTTATCTGATGCTGTAAATTTCATTTGTTGCTCGACGACTGCCACAATTTCAAATACAGAAATTCTCTTTCTTAAATATCACACAATAAGTTGTTAAGGCATTTTAAGATATTTTGTTCGTTTTAAGTAAGTATGATTTCCACTCCCCCCACCCCCAAATTTAGCATCATATTCTCCGTTTTTTATGACGTATTTTGCGTCCGTAAGCTATGAGAGCTACAAATGCAACACCTAGTGAAAAAATTTCTCTTTGCATAATATCTATAATGCCTAATTTCACTTCTCTGCTTCTTCACAATATATATTTCAGAGTATGCCTTTTCTATTATCATATGTTTATAGTAATCTCGAAGGAGTCACAATTTCTCAGCCAATACTTATCACACATTACCCCATATTAAATTATTTCAATAAATACTTATTTTACAGATCTTTCATTATCAATATACATCAGTGTTTGAATTCACATCTATAAGTGGCATATCTTATTTCTGATTGTTATTATTTCAAATAACTTTCCTCCTTCAAAAAAGAACTAATGAATAATATATATATGAATCATTTTGATCAATAACATGTAACAACCATAAAATGAAGAATAGCTTGAATGATAAAATGAAGCTTTCAAAATTATCATCAATTATTAGCCTCTTTCTTCTTGTTATATACTTTCTTACAATAGGGTAATAAAAAATAAAGCTAGTTGAATAGGAATCATAAAACAAGCCTACTACTATATGAAGGTTTTTTCCCAGTTCAATAATAAATACACTTAAAAATCTAAGTACCAGGTTATCGGCAAAAAATGTTACACAGAAAGCATTGCAACTGGAAAACACTATGAGAGATAAGATGATGGCTCTAAACCAATGTGGCAGAAAATAATGTGCAAAAACTCTGAAAAAAACAACACCTACAAATGATTGCATGACAAACCTGCATTTTCTGACTGAAAAATTTTTGAGTGAACTTTCATGTAGTGATTTGTGACCATTATTTCATAATTTTATATTAACTAACAAACTTTCACTGAAAGAGCAAGAAAAAAAATTAACCATCAAAAATTGAGAAATTAAATATTAATCCTAAATATAGCAGTTAATAGAATTTTAAAACTTAACAGCTTCTGCTTTCTGATCTTTTCATACTATATTTTTCCACAAAAAACCCTCTAATATATCTTTCAGTTCATTAAATAATCATTTTTAATACTCAGCAACATATTTTCAGTTAGAAAATAGCCTCTAATGTTATTTGTAGGAGCTCCATTTTTTTCCCACAGTACTTTGAATAACGATTTTTTTAAAACTGCAATGTTTTCTTCACAACCTTTCAGACACCAAGCACCAAAAGCAGATTAATATTCTGAAAATAACATACAATTTTTACAATGCTTTTAATCTAAAACTTTTGAAATTATATATTTAAATTGCCCTCCCAATGTTTTATCAATTTTCCCATTCACTAACTATCATCAACTGAGCTTTGTCAAAAATCAAGGTTGTTGAATGTATTGGTTTTAAAGGAAATAGCCTAGAATGCCCAATGTTTCAGCAGATTGGCTCTTTAACATGAAAATAAATTCCTATACTTATGCATAACATGACTATAAAGAGCATTTTGGAAAATAGGTTTGAAAATTTCCAATATAAACCACTTAATTGTCTAGGCTTATTAATTCTAAGAGAAATACAATTAGGAATTTAATTTTTGAATGGGAAGATATTTTTTATTTGGCATAGAACTTAGCAAAATAAACACTAGGAGGGCAACACAAAAAAAAAATTATTTAAAACTTCAGCTATGCAAAAAAATTAATTTAGTTAAATGAGATTTCCATTAAATAGAATATCTCAGACAAATTCTTAAATGCCAGCAGTTACATTAGCAGCAGACAATTATTAAACTGCATTAAAAAACAGATGCAAGATATTAAAACATTATACTTAATTTATACTGTGGCATCACTAACAAACAGATATAAATGTCAGTAATCAATGGGTTTAAACCCTCTTCACATCATGGAATTAAATGGGGATCATGGGAGAACAAAATTAAAAGTTTGAAATAGGAGTGCGAAATGATTTAAAATCAGTTTAACAGGTCATAAAATTCATATATCATAATGCATATTTGCAATTATGAATGTAATAAAAATATATTTAACTTGAAAGTTAAATCTTACAAGCTTAAAACAATTTTTTGTTACACATTCCGAATTCACAAATTATTTCTAGGAATGCCCTTAAACTTGCATCTGATAATTTTTAATTCATGAAGTATGATAATTATATTCCTCCTCAATTTCTTTATAACTATACGAGGGTTGCTATTTATATTTCTGGCCTAATAATGGAAAAACAAATATTTAGGATCAAAATTGGTTTTCAAAATATTCTCCATAAAGATCAATACACTTTTCATGCACTTGAACCACTTTTTCCACTCCGATTGAGGTGACTCCAAAACATGTGTTTTGAATGCATCAAACACTTCTTCGGGTGCCACAAATCGGTGAACACACAGTTTATTTTTGATGTGCAGGAATAAAAAAAGTCATTGGGTGCCAAATCAGGGCTGTACAATGGACAACCCACCAATTCGATGTTTTGGCTAGTCAAAAACTCCTTTGTTCGAGCCGATGTGCAAGAGCTCCAATTGTCATGATGACGACTGATTCGCCTCTTTTGCTTTTTTTCAAATTTCTCCAATGACTTCTAGCAAACAAATGGTCGTATACTATTTGGAATTGACAATCCTATGCTGCTTAACACCCGTGCCGAAGAAACAGGCACCATTTGCTTCTTCCGTGAACAACTTTTGTTGGATTTGGCTCGTCTTGGAAGACCCATACAGATGACTGCTGTTTTGTTTCGGACTCATATGCGCAGACCCATGATTCATCACCTGTGTAGATGATATACACAGTCTTTGATGCATCTTGAATGTATTTTTCTAACATTTCCTTGCACCAATCGACATGAGCCTTCTTTTGAGCGTTTCACAGAAATATGCGAGATCCAACGTGAACAAATCTTTGTTACAGCCAAATGTTCTTGTATAAGCTTATTGAAGCTTGTCATGCTAATGCCAAAGATACCTTAATCTCACAGTACATCGCACAATGATCTTGCTTTATCAGTTCACGCACAGCATTGATATTTTTTGGCACAACCGATTTTGGACGACCTTCACGGAATTTATCCTGGAGCAAACATTGATCACGAGTGAATTTGTTATAGCAGTTTCTTAGTGCTGCAAGATGGTGCTTTACCACTGTATTAAGAATTAAGTTCATTGAAGCACTCTTGATAATCCCCATCAAAATTTATGAAAAAGAACAGCACAAAAATGTTCACAAGTCAATTCCATTTTTTGCCCGCTTTTAAATTTACTGTAAACAACATAAATCATGCTAAAATGGCAAAACGCTCTGTGGAAGTTATGGTTAAAAATATGGAATCGTATGCAGTCATCTAGCAACACCTACTGTTGTCGAGGCCAGAAATATAAATAGCAACCTTTGTACCTAAGGTTGATGTAATTTGAAAGTTTTTTTTTTTTTTGGACAAATGAATATATTTATATAGCAATATAAAACAAAACAAAACAAAAAAAAAACATACGGATTTAAATATGCATAAAAAGGTACAGAAGCTAATACCCAACTTTTTAATACAACTAGTCTACATTCTAATCTTAAAAACTTTTTTAACATGTTTTATATCAACCTGTTGCATGCTATCACAAAGAAACTTACGCTTGCCTCTGGTGGTTGCGATAAGTGTATCCCCAAAGATAAAAGTATAACTATCTTTTAAACTATAAATAAATAAAAAATATTAAAAAATGGATTCTCATCATAGTGGTGCACTTAGTACCTCTAGTTTTCCATTTACATGACCCACATTTCAAACTTTACTGCTTTGTAATGCATTATGGTAGTAGTCTCAGATAGACAACACCGAACGTAATTCTATGCAGTGCATGAAAACTTTTTCAGTCATGTATTTTTTAGAAATATGGTCTTGCAAAGATTCCAAGATTTTATTAGTTATCTGAAGTTTGAGTTTAAATCTTATTCAAAGATTTCAAGATAACAAACTTTATTAACTTTAATTTCCACTTCTGTCAAAAAATAAATATGCTGAGGAATTTTTGTTTTAAGAATAGTAGCTTTGCTAGGGAATACATTTATATGGAAATTGCCCCCCCCCACACACACACACACAGTCGAAAATTAAGAAAAGACCTTAAACGATTGTTGAGCATCTACAATCCGTAATGAACATAATTTCTAATTTTTTCCCAAAAAGGTTACGAACTTTATCAGAATCGAAATGTCTCTGAATGTCAAGCTGTAATAAAGAAATAGTTTTATAACTGCACACTATCTCCTATAAGGAACAATTCTGTAAGGGCAGAAATTTGGAATAAGTAAGTCGTATGCTCTAAGACTAAGAACGAAAAAAATCTATTAACTATTATATTAATATGAATTAGCTATTTTATTACCTTGCATTACCAATTAAAATTAACATTCCAAGACTGTAAAATAAATAATAATAATAATAAAAAAATCATGACATTGATGGCAGGACATGAAATTAATACAGTAGTGTTCAACTGGCTTTGCTCTTTAAGAGCTAACAATGTACCTGTAATGTATTATTGCAAGAAAAGGCAAAAGTTTCAGAAAGTCTGGGACTAAAAAACTTCAGAGTACCAAGTGGTTGGTTAGATGAATCTAAGCAAAGACACCATGAAGAAAGATCAGTAGATACAGAACATGTACAGTCTAAAATTTGTAAAGAATATGAGGCTAAAAACACACTGCAGATGAAAATGGATTATTTTATCAAGCTTTGCTTAAGAAAACTATGCTTCAAAGTAGAAAAGTGCTTTGGTGGTAAAAGCTCCAAGGAATGTTTCACTATGCTACTTTGTAGCAAACATGAAAGATTTTGAGCAACTGCTCATAACTGGAATGGCCAAAAACCAGAATCAGAATAAAAAGTCATGCAAGATGCAAAGCACATAAGAATGGTTGACTGCTCTAGATGAAGTCTTAAAAAATAAACAGATTTAGATATTTCTTGACAGTTCGACAGCCCACCCACCAAATGCAAAACTAAAATCAGTATAATTGTTTTTTCCAACCTGATGAAACATTAATATTCCAGCCTTGGACAAAGGCATAATTAGAAATTTTAAGGTTCATTGCAGAAACATTTTACAGTATGTTCTTTGTCACGCTGCTTACAGAAACTTGTAAAACATGTCAATACACTGAATGGCATTTAGTGGATACCAAAAGCCCTTAATCTGTATCACAAAGTTGTGTTCAGCACTGCTTTACGATACCAGACTTTGAAATTCCAGTTGACTGCCTTTGTGAAAATACTACTGATGAAAATGAGTTGTTTGAACATATCAAAATAACTGGCAGAACTCAAATGTAAGAATATTTAGAAATCAATCAAAACTTGTACTGAAATTACTAATAACAAAAAAATCTTTTTATTTCAACTGTAATTGAAGTGAGCTTTAACAACCTTAAAATACATTTCCCAAATTAAAAACATTCATGATAATTATTGGTGACAGTGAAGGATTTAAGATCAACTTGCAATGCACAGGCTTCCAAACAAACCAGTATAAAGGATTATTTTCCATAAATTTCTGCAAGTACAAAACTATTGTTTATTGCACACATTTTTGCAATTAAAACTTTTTTAATTAAAAATGTTCATTAACTTCAAATTCAAATAAACACCTGTGATACTTACTTATGCATCATTAATTTAAAGCTTGATACAACTTGGGATTTCTAATTAAATTACTTCTTTGGGGGGGCTATGTACACTCTGAAGAAGGGACAATTCTAAGGCACAAAATTTCTGGTCTGGCGGGTGTCCTTCATTGGCAGGTACAACTACATATGCAGCTAAACCTACATAATTTTGTGTCAAAGCAAAATTCCATAACTAGGAGAGACTACATTATGTATTTATTACTAAATTTTGTCCCCCTTTTAAAATTTTCTCTGAAAACTTAAGTACAACATTTAACTATTACTACATTTGAATAAAAGCATAAAAACTGAAATATCTAGTAGGTAACATTCTGCTGTTTTCAGGTGGAAAATATATATATATTTGAATTTTTTCCTTTGTGATATTATTACATTTTCATTCTGCTTAAAAGAATTCCCCTGTGTTTTAGACCATGCATTTAGCCCAAATATAATTTGCATCGAAGACCATTCAGGCACTTGCAACATTAATCACCTCCATTACTTCTCTCAAGAACATTGTTATCAATGCTTGGCATCACTCTTGTAGCTATGCAGCCAAAAATTAAATTGTGCAAAAAATTGTGTCTTCAGAATTTGACTATATTTTTTATCTCTATATATTACTCAAAATGAATAAATGATTAAACACAGCCACACTATTAAAGAAACACTTGGAAGAGAGGTTGTCATGAAAATAATATTAGTGAAAGCTGATTCTTGAATATAAAAATTAACTGAAATCTTAATACAATCTGAATAATTTTCTCCAAGCTTTGGCTTAAATAAGTAGATCTAGTCTAATTTGTTGAACATTAAAAAAATCATTTTTAAAGCTTTCCAAAAAATCAAATAACATAACCTTATTAAAAATGCATTTTATAAGAAAGATAATTCTAATGAATTGAGCATTCTTATCAAAAATGCATTTTTATCCTAAAAGGGAGGGGGCTCTGAAATATAAGTTACTGATGAACCCGAAAGGCATGCGCTGAGGAGTGAGAAAATATCAAACTGCTACACAATACATTAATTCTAACAAAAATACAGACTGTAAAAATATTTCCAGGGTCTAACATATATGAACTATATGGATTCAACTTTCACTTCAAACAGGAAATATTTTTTTCTGCTAGAAGATTAGCAGCAAAAATGGAAATATTTATTTTTGAGATAGTTTTGTAATTGAGCATGGTGTGGATAGGAAAACATGCCCTTGATTTTGCATGATAACAGTGAAAAGACCAGAGATTCCCTCAATAATATTGCAACCACGAGAAAAATAAACATATTAAAATCTTCAGAGGCATCAATCACTAACTGCCAAGAAATTTCCAAAAGATTTGAAAATAGCTTTTTCAGAAAAATGCATGGCAGATCATTTTTTACATAATTAAAATCAGGAAATTACCAAATTACTCATCCTCTTGATTTTTAAACAGGGGGGAAAGGAATGGGTATCATAAGCCTCTTTTGCACCTTGAAGTAAAGTGGGTATTCAAAATAAATCGACAGGAAATCTTCCAATCTCACAAAAAGTCAGAATTCAAAGACCTATTTACATATAAATGAGGACTATATTAAATGAGGAAGACTATATAAACTAATATTCTTAGTCTCCTGTTGACTAGAACTGTACAGGTTCAATATTATAAATGGCTTTGCAATAAAAACAAATCTGCAAGCTAAAAAATGCAGAAAGAAAGAGTCATTCTTTTTGTTCTATAATATTTTACAGGAATCAATGAGATGTACTTCAGTGACACAACACAAAATTCCTCAGATATCAGACTTGAGAATTTTATTGTGCCTCAAAGAACAATCTGACAATTTAAACACTGAATTTTACATAAAAATTACAGAATCAAATATTCCAATCTACCATACTTTTTTTCAACAGAAGAAAAAAAAAAATGAACATTCCTAAGTACTCAAATCCACTTATAAGGGAACTTCATATTTGACTGTAATCAGAAACAGTTACCTTATTGTGCTGATTATGTCAAGAAGGAGCAATGTTATGTATCAACCTCTATATCAATAACCTCTCCCAAAATCATATCAGGGAAAGAACTGTTTTCATCCACTAACAAAATACACACTGCAAGAATTTACAGCTGGATGCCCACCTGATAGCTAACTAATGAAATATAAGAAAGCTGTCTTGGACATAAGGAACATCCTGCTTAAGAAAACTTAGAACATTTAAAATCTCTTTTATTAAAAATTAGATAGGCAAATTTTGATTAAATACCTCTAGATTATGTTATTCTATTTTTTTAAGAAATAATGAAGGAACATTTCTACCGAATTTTTCGAAGTTTTTTTTTTCATCTTATTTCAATAAAGATCACTTTTAAAACAATAAAAATAAGATACTTTAAACAGCTTTGAATAACAGACTTTGAAAACAAATATCCTTAATTTTAAAAACTGCTTCAGAAGGCTCTAATAGCTATAAAAAAGTTTTAACTTTCCAAGAGATATGACATTTTAGCAGAACAGACCTTTGATCATGACTAATGTATATTCTCTTATTTATTTGATATTTCTTAGTTGGAATTATAATTAAAAGATTCAGCAGATACACCATACCATACTTGCCAACCTACGACACTCAAAAATTAAGTTTTTTAGCACCAAGGGGCAATTTCCCCAGAAGAGCTATTAATTTTGCTTTGGCATTTTACATCAGTTCACTTTTCAAACTTTTGCCACCAAATATTAGAGACCTGCATTATAGTTAAGGAAATTAAATTAAAAAGAATCTGCATGAATGTATGTTTCTCGCACTGTGAAAAAACAACAGTTCCTAGAGATATCCAATTTTGAATAATGTAGTCCTCCATTCGAATACAGGCTTCTGGAAGCTCGGAATTTGTTTTATCTTTCATATTTTGTCAAACATTTTTTTTGATAAAGCCTCTTTGGGACTTGAATAAAATCTAAAAGCTTTTTTTTTTGAGAAGACAAGAGAATTTTTTTCAGCGACAACCTTTTTCAACTCGGATGTTTCAATTTAATTTTAAGAGATGACAGGTACACCTCATAATTTGCTGATATGAATTTTCTTTTTTTAAGATGCCTGCAACATCAGTTTTCAAATTCTATCATTTCCTAGTGCACTGTCAGTACCATGTGTTAATGAATTAATCAGCTACTACTAGTTGTGCTATATTAAAGCCTTTCAAATCTTAGTAAGGGCAGACAGCAAACTACATTGGATTTAAAAAAAGAAGAAAAAAAAGTTTTGTGTCTGTATTAAAGCTTTCATCCGTACAGAGGCTGAACTGAACTGCGTTAATGTAAGCAATCTTTATTTTTTATTCCCATTTCTTCTACAACTGCGGCTGTTTCTGACTTTGAATTTTTCTTAGCGATTTCAGCCAAAAAACATTCAATAAAAATGTGGCATGATCCGATGCATTCAGTGATAGGTTGTGCTCAAGTAAAAAGGCAGCAGAGAGGCATTTTGCATTAGTAACTTTTTGGTCCTTTGTTTCAAAGAAAAATTCAATATTTACCCAATACAGCTCATGTTGCTCTCACACACGCACATGTTTAAGAACATCTTGTGAAATCAAAAAAGCGCAATGACAAAACACTACACATCACAAATGTATTAAATTTCCTTCACGAAATAATAGACGGAAAGTGTACAATTTTTTAAAAGTACATGTGAATTTACCTTCCTTGCAGGCATAACTAAGATAGCAATTTCTTTCAACTGTTTCTTGGAAGCACAAACAGTGATCACTGGCAAGACAAGCAAATTAATTACTTCAATTTGCTTTGTGCTCATTTGCCAATGTATATGCCTGATCACATGCAGTGGTGCTTGATGCTCATTGAAGAACTGGAACAGTGACATTTTTTGTACTATCACACATAAAGCAGAAGGGTTCCATATCTCAATGATGAAATGACTTTGGTTCTCTTTTATAGGTAATCTTGAGAAAAATGCCAAAAATCAATTTTTTAAGGTAAATAATGTAGACAAGTAACCTTTTTAAAAATTCGTGAAAAATTTTAAGAATAAAAGAATTAGGAGAAATATGTTGTAAACGAGCATTGTTGAAACTGGGAATCTACTACCTAAATTGAGAGAGTTTGAAAGACAATATTTTATTCATTATCAGCATGACATGTGAATCTAATGAATATGTAAACTAAAAACTTGTATCTGCCCCCCCCATTTCTTCTTCAGGTCTTAAAATTCAAATCTAGACAACAGCAACCAAGTTTTCTTTTAACTAATGAATTTTAAAGCATCACCAACTGGAAAGGGTATTTGTATATTGTCGTATAACAATGTATTAATTAATTTAAGTTTCACTCTTTATCGAATAGTCCTTTCTCTGAACTCTATCTTGATTTCCATGATCAGAAAACATTTCTTGTAATTAGCAATACTTTGCTCCAATTCTCTTCCATTACTCTTAATGATTCATACAATATTTTAATTTCCTTTAAAAATATCTTTTTATCATTCTAAAAGAATAACTCATTGAAGTGGAAAAAAATTATACAAATTATTAAATAGCTTCCCCCTTTTTTAATTCACCTTTAGATTTCAGCAAATGTTCGGTAATTTTTTTTTTCCTCGCTCAATCACTAAAGACAGAAAACATTTTTCGCAATAAAAAAGTTTCACTTCTGTAAACTTTTACTTGCAACTTTTCTAGAAAGAAGAAATGTCTAATAATTATAAATCTTTCATTAAACTTTTTTTTTTAATTTTTAAATCAAGTTTGTAAACTCTTACATTTTATTATTAAGAAAACGGCTTATTATTACACTTATTTATATAAATCATGTTTGATCAAAAATCACAAAGTTAAATGGTTTTCGAAGAGGTTTACAGCACGTTCTGCTTTCAGCGACACGCTCAGACAATGAATATTACACTTTTACTGAGATTTAAATTTTTCCCCCCCCCTATTTGCTGTTCATATTTCAATTCATATATATTTCAATTAACTTTTCAACTGGATTTTCTTTTGGCAGCAGATTTTTTACTTTTAGATTAGTTGTAAAAATATGTGATGTGGAGATGACACTTAAAATATTGGCGAGCACAAAATCCTCTCAAGAGGTTTGGTGCAAGACCATCATACCCTACCTCGGGATATTCTATATGGAAATTCGAACAGCTTTGGTTTTTGTTCAGGTGTAAAATAGACTGCCACCAGTGGTGCACCTTACGCATCATTCTCAGTATTGTACAGCTATATGACTGATGAGTGCCAACCATTCCTGTATTTCTTTTGGAATACTGCTTTAATGCCTAATGTTGCAGAAATGCTTGGCATTTATTATCTTTATTACAAATATTATTCTGAATTTTTAAATATTAGTTCCATTTTTTTTACACCTCTTGAAAATGGAATATTTTTTTTTTTGGAAAACACACGTAAAAAACTGACTTTTAATCCACAAATTGTTCACATGCACTGTATTTTAAGCACATAATATTTAATTACTAAATACCAAAATTCCCCAGCCTCAGAATTGCTCTAAATAAGGAAATAGCTTGTGTCCATTAGAAAAGTTATCATCATATATCTCTGCTAAAGACAAATTCCCCCCCAAAAAAAGTAAAATGAACTTACTCTAGTCCACATATACTGACAGGATTAAACTATATGGCGTGTATGTAAACAATTACATGTGTCTCAATAAAAAGTATGTGTATTCATAAATCAATAAAAAAAGTATAAAGTATGAAAAAAGCATCAATAAAAAGTGAATGTGTATTCATAATGTAAACAATGAAACAGATGTAAAAATTTTGCTTGTTAATTTACATAGATTAAAAATTGACAAATAGTAATTACACTCAACTTCTAATAAACACTATAAATTACAAACATTCTGTATTTATGTGAAGGGGAAAATAATGATCTTATTTGTGAACTAACGTTGACATAAAATGGAGCAGGTTAAATTTTAAAAATTGATACACATATGTAATGAAATTATGTTCAATACATAACTTTTGTATTTTCAAAAACATATGTAATGAAATTATGTTCAATACATAACTTTTGTATTTTCAAAAACAGACTTTAACTTCATTTACACATAAACTATTAAATGCAGCTTTTCATGGGGGGATTAAAAGTACTTACCATGAAGTGACGTTTCCTTTCTGGTGCTCCTGATGATAAAAAAAATTTTTAAAAATTGGAGCGAGCGAAATAAACACTACTCGAATTCAACGTAAAAGAATTCAACATCCCACAAAGTTTTGCCCAGATACTACTATTCATTATTTCCAGTACTTTGGAGTATTTAATAATTTTAGATGGAAAATTAGGAAAAATAAATGCAAATGCTCATGCATGAAATGTACACTGGAATGAAAAATAGGAAATGTTATAACTGAGCCTTGTTCTCAACATACTTTATAGAAATATTAAAAAGAAACATTTTTCATAGAATCACATTTTTAATGACACAAAATATTTCTTTTGACACGTGCCATTCCCTTTCCCCACCCCCAAAAAAACATACACCAGTGACTTTTTAATCAAATCAAAGTGCAAATAGCAAATATTTTGAAAAGAAGTACAACATACTTCCTAAATGAATGAAAAAGTCATAAAACGAATCTGCTTAATACTGATATTGAATGAAGAACTACAATCTTACTGAAAATAAAATACTGAAAAGGTGACAAAATTAAAAGAATCATTTGCAAAAGAAGGAAATGCAAAATTTGAACACAACTATATTGCATTTTTTACAGATCCAAATGATGCTTTATTTTAAAGCAAAGAGATGTAAAGAAATAATTTTGATATTCTTGGATATTTATAAAGATTTTAATGTTAAAACAGAAAATTTATTACACTATTACTTAACACAATTTAGATTCAAAGTTAGCATCACATTTCAAATCTGTGGTCAAATTACTTGAGTAAAAAGATCACCAAAACTAATAAATATTTAAAAAAAAAAACAGAGTGAGGAACTTGAGTTGTTTCTAAAGCAAAATAACAGAATGTGGCAGAAAAAGTGCAATAATATCTATTTTTCAGACAAATTAGAGAAGAAGAAGAAATGAACTATTGAATTATCACTTAACTTTTTACAGCAAACTGTAAGAAAATCTTAGTTTGGGGAATATTAATATGTGTGAAATTTTGCTAGCCAAAATGTCAGCTGTTTCAAATAAAACAAAACGGAGCAGTAGTACAGATGTTCTTTTTTATTTAGACATACAAATCAGCAAAAATGAATATCTAACAATATGCAAAGAGAAAAACTACTTCTACTATATTAGACAAGAAACTCACAGAACTGAAAATTTTGTAATGATTCCCCCCTTTAACAAAGCCTAAGGTTTAAATACATTCAATGGAAATAAAGACAAAAGGAGATTTCCATTTCAAATAAATGAAGTAACAACACAATGATGAAAAATGATTTTAATGTTTAATGCCAGTGTACAGCCAACAAACAATATGAAATAACATTATATAATTGTAGTAAACACATTCAGTAGACTACAGAGAAAAGAAATGAGATATTTAAACCATTTATCTGAAACAAACAGAACAAGATAAAATCTACTTGTAATATTTATTTGAAACCATTTTTCCTCACAGTGCAGCATGCTTCTGAAAGCAGCTTAGCCCCTCTGCCAAACATAATATATATTTTTAAGGTACACAAATACCAGGGGAAAAAATGTTTTCGAAAAAGGTGATTAATATATTTTACAAATGAAATTATTTCAGGAATTAAATTATTTACAATATGTAGCAAATAATGAATTTATCAATCAATAAAACTTTAAAAAAAAAATTTTAAAGCTTCCTTCCCGTTTATGTCAACTATTATCAGTTTCTGGACTTCCATATTAGCTCACACAGCTTATTAATTTTCAGAATCTTTTCCACATAAGATGACAAGAATGTACAAATATCCTTAAAATAAGCTACTACAGCTTTATGAGATGATGCTGATATTCTTCAAAGACAACACTATAATATGAAATGATGATTCATTTGACAACTCAGCGAAAGACATCTGAGTAAAGTTACAATATATATCCAGTCTTACGAACTCTTAGTTAAAATCGGAACATAAAATTTATCTTGCTTCACTAAACAATAATCAATTAATGTGCAAGATTATTTTTTTAATTATAAACCACATTTAAATAGAAAATCTTAAGTTCCATAAAAACTGCATTATGCAAATATCTGAAATCCAAATACTGTGTAAAAAAAAACAAAAATACCAGAAATACACAAATTATTTCAAATATTAATTTCTATTAGTTCAAATACAGAACCTAATATTGAAATAATTTGCAAATGAAAAGGCAACTTTTTAAAAATTAAAAACCAATGCTGTACTGTGTGTAATGTGAAATCTAACAAGAGGAAAATAGATCTCGTAATTTTTTTTTTTGGTAAAATAAATTTAGAAATATACTGCTGATCCTCATTTAGCTGCATTAATAAAAACTAAGATTTAACCACACACACACAGATGGAGAATGCAAACTCATATCATATGCATATAATCTGAAATACATATTCCATAAACAAACCACTTTGATGACAAAAGTAGTAAAACTTTGTTTAGCATATTTAGTAATGAAAAATACGGAAACACAAAAATATGAAACCTAATGGAAAAACCGTGTAATATTTTATCACTCTTTTTCAAATGGAAACTGTACGTCAGAGATAACACAAAACCTACAAATTTTTAAGCCTTGCCATAACATTAAAACTCAATTCTAAAATGTATCAAGAATTTAATTATTTTAGAATAGCGAGACTATATAAAATCAAAATTAATCAGAAAAATGGATGCCAATAACAGTACCAAAAAAAAATTTTTTTTTCAGCCTCCTTTACTACCTTCTGAAGAATTGATATAAAACTTCCAACTTTGTAAATACAGAAATCACATTTGAAAAAGAGCTAGTTAATCTCAGCTGCTAAATATCAGAACACATATTTAAGAGCACAAAATTTTCCAACTTATGTCTAACTTTAAAAGAATATACTTTGAGAAATATAATAAAGCAAATTAACAGAACAAGCAGAAAGGTGAACATACTTTATTTTACAATAAAAAAGAGAAATCTTTGGACAATATAGAACTTACACATTTAAGATAGAAAACTACATGGAATGCTCAGTAACCAATGTCGGTACGGGAGGGAAAATAAAAACGCTTTACTGCTTTATGTGCCACCTAAAAACTCTAATAGTTAAATGACTGGAAATGAAAAAGACAAAATACAAATACATCCCATTAAATTCAATGGAACAACTACATGGATAATGCTCAGGACAGCTTCAAAAGTTTTTGCCCTATAAATATGAAATTCACAAAAATATTAAAAACACCAAAATAAATTTCTTCTTTTTCATTTTTGTTTCAAACTAGAAAATAAGAACTAATGTAACAATTTGCATATTTAAAGAAAAGTAACAGTGGAACACAATTTGACCAATTCAGGAAACTATAATATGGATGTGGATAGTTCATTCAGCTTGCAACACCATGTTATTTCTTTTTTTAAAGCATGAAAACATTCAATTTCTAAAAATAAGTCTTGATGTAATAGAACTTCTTTCAAAACTAGGACTGAAAGAAATGTCAAAAAGCTGAAACGAAGACAAGAAATGCAGCCAAAGATGAAAAAGTAGAAATATCAGTATAAAGAGACATCAAGAAGACGACCCTCAATACGTGCTCCACGAAGGTGATCTAGAATCTAAGTTAAGGAAAAATTTTAGAATACAAAAATAAAACATTTCAAAACTACTAATCCACAAAATTACAAGTAAACATACATTTTATCCACAAAATTACAAGTAAACATACATACACACACACAGCATTTGCAAAGGTCTGCATGCAGCCTTGTGCAAGATAACAATGAATTTGTGAGCATTATACAACTGAAGGACTTCTTAAACTATGAATCTCAAGAAAAAAAATTAATTTGCCCAGACACTCCACCAATATACACAGAAAGATACACGGTGTCCAATAAAGGTCTTTGTGCGGTCAACTATCAACTAAAACCTACAACCCAGAGCAGGTATATCTTATAGCTGTCTTGGGACGAACAGGTGTGACATTTCATACAGTATTTGCATAACGCACAAATTCACACTCTAAGCTCAAGTTGCATAGATTTGATGCATTTTGCGACATGAATGTGCCCGATCCGCATATTGTTTACTCTGTTTGTAAAAACAATCAGTACAAGGATGCACCCTGCAGGGTTTGAACCACAGTTCTCTCAACTGCGAAATACAAGTCATACAACTGTGCCGCGATGCAGGCTCGTTTTGTCTTTTCTCCTTTCGTTCAAGTTTTGTAATGTCACAATTTTGTAAATCGTGAAGAAACAAACATGCATTTTCAATGTTTTGTTTTTAGCATTCATATACACAAGGTGCCTTTTCATACTAAATTCATGATGCTCTACAACTCTGTAATTCATTTTTTCTTCCTATCGCATATCATACTTGAGTTAGGGACACTAACTCTGCCATTTTCCACCAGGTGGCACTGTTAGCTATCTCATCCAGTAGGACATAGCCACTTTACTATACCTAGACACCAAATTTATGACTATAGCTGCAGCCATTCAGCAGTAAACAGGTGGTACCAGACTTTAGTGGGCACCCTGTGTGTATATATATAAATGCAAACATACAGCTTCTTCAATGTTTAACAACAGATTATTAGATTATGATTCTACACTAATAAATGTGCAAGAGAATATTAATATATTTTAGTAACTGACAACATAATTTATTACAGCATATGTTACATGCTAGTAAATCACAAAAGAATTATAACTGAAAAATATTTAAGGAGGTTGGGGAATCAACCTCAAATTATCCCATTTTACTTAACTTTTACAAAGCAGGCTGAAAAGCGTGTGAAAATCCAAAATTTTAAAATGAATACTTTGTGCACTTTCTTTTGTTGTTTGTTTGTTAGTTGGAGAAGTCAAACATTTTGCATTTTATTCTTTATTACAAGTACCAAATTTATGTAAATATAAATACGGAGACTAGTAAATCATATAAAAGTCTGTAGCTTTAAAAAATTTAATTTTTTTAATGCCAAAACATGCCTATTTGATGATCATGTATAAAAGTGAAGGAAGCTTCCAACTGACAGAATTATCCCCTCCAAAACAGATATTGTGTTTATATAATGAAACAGTCTTTTTATTTTCCGGATGACCCTTGTAATATGAATGCCACAGAGAAAGCAAAGCAGCTCCTTATTTTTTAAAGGATATTACATACCGTATGATATTCAATCCTCAGCAGACATTTTAGCATAATAAATCAAGTTCAATATCCCAGAACAAAAAGTATTCATAAAATTCGAACCTTTACCCTCACAAAAGACAATCCTTTCTGTGATTTACTATTTAAGATCATATGGCCTTCAATTTTTTCTTTCCTTACAAAATGAAAACAAGTGGGTCAGTTTTTACATGCATGCCCCAAGAGCTGACATATTTTTTTCAATATCAAAATCTTGTATTAAAATTTTTCGTATTTTAGATAAGAATCTAACAAATTTCACACTAATACCTATACATATCTGGTTGTAACGAAAGTTTTCCGCCAAAAACATTCTTAATAAAGTTAGGGGAGTAAAAAACATGAAAGCAGTATCTTTAGTGCAAGTAGTCACCACACAAATCTATGATTTTATGCCAACTTTTTTAGTTTTTCAGCGCCTTCGGCTTAGAAACCTGGTGGCTGCAAATCTAAAAAATGGTCAACCTCATTTCGGACATCCTGTATAGAATGGAAGATAGTAACAGCAAAATGTAGCTGCAGGGGTGAAAAAAAGTCAGGAGCGATGTCGAGGCTATATGGTGGGTGTGGGAAAAGATCCTATTTGAGTCCGTCCAGCCAGTGAATGCAGACACATGTGGTCCTGCATAATCTTGATGGAACATTACCTTTTGCACCAGAACTCAGTTTGACGTTTTTCCTTGATAGCAGCATCAACACGCACTAGCATCTCGCTGTACACTTTACTGTTGAAAGTTTTACTTTTCCCAGCTACTCTGAGGATAATACCATGGCAATCCCACCAGATACGAAGCATGATCTTTTTGTTAGTCAAATTACACTTTGCAATGCTGCTGACAGGTTCACCTGGTGCGAACTAACCCCCTTTTTCTGTCTGTGTTGTTGAAGTAAACCCACTTTTCATCACAAGTGATAATTCAGTCGAGAATTTTATTGTCACATTGATAGTCAAGCAGATTAGTGCAAGCTCAAACATGACTGTCCTTATCTGCTTGAATCAGCTCATGTTTCACCCAGCGATTGAACTCATACGTCAAGTTTAGGTGATGCACAACTAATGGTCATAGCACTAACATCGAACTGCTTAACAAGCTCTTTTGAGTGGTTGCATATTCATCTTCCACATTCTCGGCCGAAAGGCTTCATCAACATCAGTAGGCCAGCCGGAATGCTCTGCTTCTTGAATATCATAGTTCTTGTTTTTGAACTTTTGGTACCAAACCTTCATAGTGTTATATGATACAACATTAGTACCTAAAGCTGTACACGATTCAGTGACATTCTGTAGCTGACTTTTTTGCAACAGAACTGGAAGTAAATGATGCTTCTAATTTGGTAGCATGAATTTCATTTCAGACACCTTGTACTTAATAATAAAATTTTTTTACAAATTTCACAACACATTGTTCTAAAGCAAGTCTCTTTCTTTTAAATGCCAAAATCGTTTGACAAAATTTGATTAAACATGCCAACATGAACTGTTTGTGCAGTTGATATCTGCAGTGGAGGGAAACTTTTGTAAAACCTGTTATTATGTAGAGTTGTTTCAATACTTCAGTTATCTTCAACAAGATTAGTTCCCACAGCACAGCACATAGCTGCTCAGAAGTTACAGCACTTACCCTGGTACTTAAAGCACTTACTTCACCTTCATACACTAAGACACTTCATACACACTTCAAATTCTCAAGTGAATACACACTTCAAATTCTCAAGTGAAAAACATTTCAAAATTAATGATGAGGAAATATAACTGGAAATAACTGTACAAAATGCACTTTTTTCAGCAAAAAAGGATACCAACTGCACGCTGTGCATCTCGCTCAGAATTAAATCTGATTACAGCAGTTCCTCGAGATTTCATCTCAGTGAAACGAATGTCACCTATAAATAAAACATAACACATATGAGAGTTTTGGAAAAAATATTTCTTCCTCAACCAAGATACATACATATTAAAATACTATTTGAAATCAAATTAAAATACTGGTATTTCCCGAAGATTAAGCCTACACAGCAAAATGCTGCTATTTGTGAACATAAACTCAGATTACCTTTTATTACAACAAACTTAAAATTACTTTACTATAACATTAATTTATGTCATTTTTTTAATTGTAAACACTGCGAATTATGAAAGTTACAAATATTTTTACATGCGTTGTTCAAGTATTTGAAAACTTCAGTTGAAGATGTTTAGTTTTAACTTCAGAGTTAGTTTTCAGAAGTTAACTTAGTTTTAAGAAGGAAGTTTTTAAGAAGTTAACTTAGTTTTAAGAAGTTTAGTTTTTAACTTAACACTGCATAAATTTTTTCAAACTAGAAACAAGACTGTTCATGTGCATTGTTTCCAACTGGGGGAAAAAAAAACCAATGTACAGATTTTCAAATAAAATTCATAAATACATTTCTTATTTCGATACTCAACATTCCTATTAATACAACACTATTAAAAAGAAAAAATTTGCCTGGAATTTGAGAAATATTAGATGTGCATAATCACTTAATATATTACCTTCATTTTAAAATTCAAGCTGATATAATATATGTTCACACTTACATTAAATCCGGATGTCTATTTCCTAAATATTGCATGTGTTGGTGAAGCTGGTAACTTAACTTTATAACACATTAGTAAAAACAATGCTGTTCAAAGAAGAATTAAATGCATGCCCTCTTTATTTAAATTTGAAAGAAGAATGTGCTGTGGAAATGCCAAGTTCACCACAAACCAAACAAAATATAACACAAATAAAACTCTTAGCCATTAAATGAAAATGTCACTAAACAGAAGCTCTTCTGAAATATGAAGTTACACATATTAATGTGTTTCACGAAATAACATAGATTTGATAAATTAGTAGCAGATACTTCTGAAATAGGAAAGAAGGAACAAATTCAGCATCAAATCATCTTTAGATTCATCTTTATTACGTGATCATGTTAAGTTTGCTTACCAGATCTTACATCTCCGAAAGAGAATGTCCGAAATTTTGACTTTTCATTAAACTTAACCAAATAAAACACTTCCTCTGTCAAGGCATAATTAAGTAGCTACGACATTAAGTGACAACCAAACAGTAATCTTTTGTTTGGTTGTGTAAGTAATCTTACACAACTAAACAAAATAAAATACAAAAACAAAAAACACAATAAAATTTAAGGTTCTTTCTGATCATCAACATCCCCATGTAAAGTATCCATTAAAGTATTGAGAACTTTGTAAACTGTTAAAAAACATTTGTTCGGTTACCTTTGTTTCATACGTATGTTCTTTGTTCATTATAAGTATTTTATAAGAAACAAGTGATTTTGTGAAAAAGAATGAAGATCTATATAGTGCATATTTATGCTTTAACAGACCGTGAATGCTGTTCAGTAAAATAACAGTTAAATATAAAAATCATTAATCCACAATATATGCACCAAGCACATGCTAATTCTACTGAATGTTTATACTACAGCTGCAGAAAATCAGAAAGTACCAAATTTATCTGGCTCAAGATCATATATACATATATATATACACACATATACATGCTTATACATATATATATTATAATATGTGCCTAGACTTTCAATAAAATAAACAGGTTTTTAAAAATAAGTATCAAACTCTCAAACTAAGAAATTTTCCATTGCAAAAGAAATTTCTTATTCTACACTTTTTAATTATAGAGCTATTTTTAAATGATTTTTATTTAATTTCAGATTTTGTAAAAAGATGAGGAATTAAGTTGTGTACAAAATATAAACTGAAAATAACCACAAAAAAGTTTTATACAAAAACAACAAGAAACATTAAATAACTTACCAATGTCTCTAAATCTGTCCCTGAGGTTTTGCCATGTGTATGTCATAGGAAGCTATTAAAAAAAAAAGTCTAATTTCATGAAATGATACCTTATACAATTCATTAATTTTAAAATAAGTAATATCCTTAATCCATGAGTGAATATCTTCCTAAACTTATCGACACTACATAATATTTAAATAATAGTTTATCAGCTAAAAAACTAGTAGCCTTGCACTGCAAAAAAATGCAATTAAAACTATGAAACTTCTTTTTTTGATAAGAAATATTTATTCTTATAATTCAAATGCAAGCTAAAATATCTGATGTTGACAGCACGACTTCCTAGTATAGCCTACTAAATTATACACATTTTTTGCTGCATTTTATTTAAACTTATTTCCTTAAATTTCATTAGATATATATTTCTCATTCAATTATTTTAGTTCTCATCTCGCTGCAATGCAAAAACTCAAAGTATCTTCATCAAAAATTGTAAAATACAGAAAAATATAAAACATCAAATGCAGTTAAAAAAGCACTTCTCAGTCTGTATGCAAAAAGAAGCAATTCAGCCAACGGACACGAAGACAGAATTTTCAGTGGACAACACTGAAAGTTTACTTTTGATATTACTCGGCATAAGTGCAGAAACTGACTGAACTCACTATTCTACTAAGAATATCAAATATAAACAAATAGAAGTACTTTTAAACTGTTGCTAATTCTACAACTATTATATATAGATTAACTAATGGCATAAAAAACCTTAACTGGAAAGAACATAAGAGCAACATAATCAATTTTCAGAGATATGAAAAATTGGAAACAAATGTGACCAAATTACCACAAATTACACACTTAATAATTTACAGTGATACATTGGAATGCAGAAACCACTAAAGATTCTTCATTTTCAAGGAATACGGAATGAAAGTTACAAAGGAATAATTAAGAAACTCGAAAGCAATTAATTATTACTTTGGGGCAATAATTATTGCTTATACTCCAAAGCATCAATCTATATTAGCACATGAACACTTGCTAGTTATGTGACCCTAAGCAGATTCCTATCAGTGCCTTAATCTAAAGTACGGTTTGTACTGGAGGATGACCACAAAGACTCAACTGTGCATTTAATCGCCTACTACTATTCTAGTACTATTCTTACCAGTAATTTTTTATAGCTTTGTCATTCTCATAAATCCTCTTATCTGTTTCTCATCATTACACTGTTAATTTTACTTAAATTAACAACACAAACAAAAAAGGAAATGGTAAAAAATCTTCTATACTATATTTATAAAGATGTGTCATAGATGTAAAATAAAAGACTAAAGCTAAATTTATCAAAATCAACAAATTTTTCCTATTTTCAGAATAATCATGTTTCTTTAATTAATGGATTATGTTCACTAGGAATAAGTATGACATTAGTGTGTAAGAATTAGTGAGAATATAAAAGACATACATACATTAAAATTATTTTTAAAAATATAAAAAAGTAAATAAAAACGAAATAGCAAATGCAGTAAAAAAGTGGCTTACATTTCTCACAACAATTGTGTCAGAGGCACGGTTGTTTCGATAACCATCATCACCTCTGTCAAAAGACCTGTCGTAATCATTGTATCCCAATCCAGCACCACCTCCAACACCAGCCCCTGCTGCTCCAAGAGGTAAACCTGATCCTCCAAGTCCACCAGTTAAAGATGAACCAATGCCACCTCCAAGGCCACCAGCACCAAGAGCGGCTGGGTTGTTTGACATTGCGCCAATTCCCCCAGGTAGTAAATTAGGGTTGCCAAGACCTGCAGTTCCAGTGCTGCCAAGACCCAGACCTTGTCCAACACCACCAACGCCTACACCAGCTCCAAGAGAGAAATTTCGTTCCTGTATCCCCATTCCAATACCAGCAAGCCCAGGAATACCAGTTGCACCAGCACCTACAACTCCAGGTCCCACTTGGTTTGACATAAGACCAAGATTACCAGCACCTACTCCTCCAAGGCCCGGGGCAAGGGTAGCTGGAGCTAAATTGTTTACTACACCTGTAGAATCTGTAATATAAATAAACAAAATAGAATAATTATTTTTATGTGACTCTCATTACTATTAAAAAATAATACATAAACAACATTCTTAATAATCCTATGGTCAGCATGGTTTTTACGATGTATTCTTCCTTACTTACACAGAAAAGTATCCAACAAAAATAATCATGCTGACTGATAGATTTAATATTTTTACTTTTATGAAAATAAGTTAAATGTCACAATTTTAAACTGTTTCAACTGAAATAATTTAAGCATCTATTAATAGATGTAGAGAACTAAAACCAATAAACAAGTAAAGCAAATATTTTTCTTAAATAAACTTTAAAGTATAAATAAAATTTAAAGTATCAAAACACACTTAAAATTACCTATTTGGAAGAAAACATGCTTCCTTAATAAAGCTGCCATCTTGCATCAACTACCAAAATTGGTTTACTATAATAGCAGTTGTAACATTAAACTTGTAGTAACAGAAATGTTCAATATAACACTATGCATAATGTTTGATGTGCTTACAATATAATATTTTGTGCAATTCAGATCTACCAAAAACAATCTTTCTGTACACATTGAAAGCTGCAGTAATGTATCCATACATATATAATGTTTAATGTATCATATAATCCTTATTTAAACAAAGACCATCAACATATAAAAAAGACAGTTTCAATTACAATTTTTATTTATTCGTTTTTTAAATGTTGACAGTGTTTGCCAATAAATATTTACGTGGCGACAATATGTAGGATGAGAAAATATAGTATTTTGTTCTCTTCACCTACACAACGATCTATTTTCAGTAAGATAAGTAGACTTGCACAATTCAACATCATGCACACTAAATATCATATTATGTGACTGCGATTTAGAATTGTTTTTCTGAATGTTAACAAAAGGTTCCTAGCTAGCATTAAATAACTTGCCAAAGTTCTTGCGGCGACACCATTAAAAAAAAAGTTTCATGGTTTATCCTGCCCCCCAGAAATCTCATATCTATTCAGCCCTACATTTTCCTACCTTTTTCAAACTCTAGACCTTCACGCTAAATTACACTTTATTTTACCTATATGCATATTTTATGACACTACTGACTATGTAGCATTTAAGTACTTTAATAGTACTGATTTTGAAGAACAATCTGCCAAAAACTTGAATATTTATTTTAGTAAAAGTGTCATTTAAAATTGTTTTGATTCTGCACAGGTTGATGGTGAAATAAGAGATTGTTTGCTGTAATGGTATATCTTAAATCACCATTTACAAACTTGTGCCATGACAAAAATTTACTAATGCACAAGACAAGATTTTTTTACTTACCTTCCACGCAATGTTGAAAATAGCAATTCTCAGACATTATCTACTCTTAAGACTGGTGACACAAGAACAGCCTATTCATAGTTCTTATTTAGAACAGTCTGTATTAAAAACACACACACACACACACAGAAACAAACACTGAAGCTTTTAAAAATGAAACCATTATTGAGATGCACTTTAATTTTATTCAATAGCAAAACATAAGTTATAATTTTAAGCAAGATAGTTTTATTAGATTTTATCTTTGAAGGGAAGTTTTTCTTCCCTTTATATTACTGCCACATTACTTTGAATGCAAAAATATTATACAAATCGAAAATAATTGGTGATACTCTGGCGACATTTGGTGATAAAAATTTTCATTGCCGATTTTTGGTTATCTTTATAAATTCTTTTAGAAATAAAAATACTAATTATAAAGGAACAAAAACTTAAAAACCAAATATTCTGAATTGGTGTCGAAAACCGAACCGAATTGGTGTCCGAAATTGAAAACAGTCGCATTGAATTTTTAAAAGCTTTGAGATTTATTTACTTTTAGTCATATGAATTTACTTTTACTTTTGAGTGCATTTACTTCAATTTATTTACTTTAGGTCATATGTTAGATAGTTAGCATTACTGAAGATTTATTTACTTTTCATCATATGTCGCCAGTTTTGGCGAGATATCTAGGTAGTCTTCATAGTACATAAGTACCAAATATTTTTTAAATAAAGATTTTTCACAATGCTAACTGGCAAAATATTTGTTCCAACTTTTTATACTGATCTACACTTTTAGAATTTTAAAATGTTAAAACCGCTTTTAAAATATTAAGTTGTAATGCGAAGTTACCAGATTGCAAGCTTTTACACTCATGTCCAAAATTATCTTTATATACCCAAAAATGATGATATTCAATGAAATATCGAATCAATGTGATCCGTATTTGCAGGGAATGTGTGAAAACCAAGTCTAATTAGCATTATCCAATCAAAAGTAATCAAACGGTTTGTGATATGCAAATCTAGGCGTATGTTATGTATGTATGTATGTTATGTACGATTCCACGAAAATTCATTAAATTATAATGAAATCTGTAAATTTATGCATGTAAACATAATTTTGGACATGAGTGTATTTACTTTCTTGTGTGTTGAGAGAAAAATCCGATTATCTCAAGATTCCTTTTTGAGAGATGAGATTGATTATTTCTGCGTACAGTCATTAAGGTTCCTAATGAGAGATAAATTAAGGAATCGGAAAATGGTATAACATTTAAATCTCAATATATATGCTTATTATCCTAGTATTTTGAACAATTTACTTCAAAACACAAAAACTTCTCTACACTAATTGCATTAATAAAAATTCGAATTTCGCTGTTGCACACTTGAGATTCGCTTTATTATCAAAAAGTTTCATTAAAAAGAAGTGTTTTTTAAGCAGAGCTAGTTACGTATCCTTAATTTTGGCTTTCTTACTTTGAATATAATTTTATTTTTAAAAAGAAATGTTTTTTAAACACAGTTATGCATGCTTAATTTTGGCTTCCTTATTTTGAACATTTTATTTTATCAGATTATGGCAAAGGCTACTAGGACTGTCTGCTTAAGGCAGGGATACTTTCATGACGGACTTTCTATGGGAAATTGGGTTCATATTAATATTATACATGGTGGATACATGAAAAGCCCATAGTAGAAGAATATATTTAAATTAAAAAACTGTACCAGCTGAAAGAATTAGCAATGATTCTTACTACAATCATGTAGAAAAGAAAACTAACATATGATCTTAAAAGGCAAATATGCAAAGAACAAAGTACAACTTAATTTTTTCTTCGACAAAAAGCTTCCAATAGAAAATCAAATTTGCAAATATGCCGTGTGAGTTGAAAGATATATTTTCCCTTACCCATTAATGGGAGTCCAACACAAAAAAGCACTCTCTGAGTGTCATAAATTAATCTTCAAACCCCAGGTGCTGGAATTCCCAACACTAACAAGAAAGTATACTGAGCCCCCAGCACATACACAATTTGTGTGGTATATGCTCTGCTTGCTTATTCTTTTTCCTATGCTCATGCTTTACGAAAAATCACCATGTACTTCTACTCCTTTGTTTAAAACTTTTCATCCATAAATTTTGAATGAATTAAAACAATAAACAAGATAAAAATATCCAATTTTCTAAAAACATTTAAGTTTTTTTATCTATTTAAAAATTCAAAAACATTTTACTTTTGATTAATAAAATGTTAAATTACAATAATTTCTGCTACCTTCATAGGGGAAAAAAAACTTACTTGACAAATGAAGAGGAAGACCATTTGCACCAAGACCTTTTCCAACACTCTGAAGACCCTCTACAAAAACAAATAATACATGAAACTGCATTTTGACACACAAAACAAAAATGTTACGTTAAAAGTCTAAACACACAATGCAAGTTTTATCCTTTTTCATTTAACCAAATTTGTGATTATTAATATTTACATACAGTCGACAAAATTTAATTAGATGTGGCTTAGCCATAGACTCCAACCTTCAGCAAACCTTGTCAGTAGTCAACGCGCGAACGACATTTTTACAACTTTGAAAATGCGCGTAACGCATGTTGTAATTAACTATTCATTAATTTTTAATTAATTGTAATCAATTTTATTACATTTTAAATCCATATGCATGTAAAACTGCATAATTAAAAATATACCTTGTAAATTATATGCACATTTAATTAGAAATTTTCATTTAACTCCTCAAGCATGTATATCACTAAATCTATTAATATATGAAAAAAGCAAGTATTTCAAATCACTACTAATCATAGAAAAAATCAGAATCTATAAATCATATATCTTTATTCTGAATATGATTTCCACAGGGAAATAAAATTTAAACAACCAATAATAATACATATAAGTATTAAACAAAATACTTATAATTTACGAATGCAAAGATTTATATGTAGCATGCTTAAGTTCTGATTTTGAGAATGTTTTTTTATAACACATTTCTTCATTTGCTGCATATTTATTTTTTCAATCAAAACTGCTTTAAGAGTTTTAATTAAGACCTAAATTTGGTCGAAATTGCGTCTGATTTTTTTTT
>KK112046.1:772669-789722 GCA_000611955.2 Stegodyphus mimosarum | reverse complement strand
TACGCTTCTACAAAATATTATATTGTTTTTCGGTATACATAGGGCACAGGCTCAGGTTAGGCATTAAATTTGAGGAAAATATCTAGTTATTAACCAAAGATTATGGTTCGACTGGCGAATTAATAATAGTGCAAGGTTGAATGGCTTATAACATAACACTTAAGTGTATTATTTGTTATAGTTTTAAAATAACAAGTGCGAGCTTTACGTGAATTTTGGTTAAAAATAATAATAATAATATTAAATTAAAATATTTCCCTATTTTAGAAAAATAAAGTGTTCAGAAAGAGAGAATGTTTTGAAAACACAGATATTTTATTGATTTACTGCACGTATAATCATCTATAATATATTTTATCAGACAAATCAATAAATGAAATAATACGGTTAAGTTAATCGATTATTACATGTTACATAAACCTAAGCATTAATTTAAAGCAATTCAAAAACATCAGTACGAGTGGAAAAAATGAAAAACATCTATTTCCGCACACGCTTTTAGTCGCTATTAAAAAAATTCTCGTATGTATGAGCACTGCTTGGAGCACAAACTTTGCAGGGTTCGTATGTTCCATGCGTATGTGAAATCTGAATTCATCGCCAAGCCATATTCTTTGGCCAAGCGTCGAAGGTTACCATGCTGAAAATATGCCTACTGCGCATGCTTGGAGCACAAACTTTGCAGGGGCTAGAGGCTAGTACTATTGACAAGTCATTAACAGTTGGAGTTACTGATCTACGATTGGCTATTCTTCAAAACCAGAAACGCACTCAACACGTGATATATGATAGCACGAGTATTCAGCCAATCATCGGATGAATTAGTTGGTTCCGTTTTGCGTACTACTTCTGCTCTTGTTTCTGTAAAATCCGTAGTTTTCTCCATACTTTTCGTAGCTCGTAGTTTTTGATGAATTTCCGTAGAAACTACGGAGAATCCGTAATAGTTGGAGTCTATGCTTAGCTACCAGATACTATACATTAAATTAAGAATATACCGCATAATATTCTTTTCTCTGCTATAGTCTCATCATATTCTACCTCTCTCTCTATATATATACTACTATTAAACTGAGCTGAAACTGCTACATCCAATGGAATTGCTGGTAAAACACAACACACTATTTGATCTTTTAATTTTTAATTATTTAAAGACCTTACAAAGAATGATAAATTAAAGGATTCTAATAGTCACAGTTAGCCTTCCATAACTGGCTTCAGCTTACCCCATGATTTCCAAAGCTTTTGCCAGTGTAAATACTTCTATGATGCTTAGAACTTTACGAAAATAATAACTGGTCAATACTACAAGTACTGCTTAAGACATCAACAAAGACAAATTGGAATATATGTTTAACATACTGTTTCATCTAGTTGATCCTTTTACATTACTCACACGACGAACACATCCAAAGAATAACAATAAATGAAATTATACTTCTTAACATATCACAGACCCTATTATTGAATATCAAAATTCAAACCTTTAAATCAAATTTTCACCACCAATGTATATCTATCATTTTAAAAAGAATTAATGAAATTTTAGATATGTAAAAATAAAAAAGGGAATTTCTCTTCACGGTTGAGCAAAAAAAAGGAGGATGACATATTTAAGATGGGGAACTCTTTAATGAACTGATATGGGATAATTTGACATAAGCTTAAATACCACAACTTACAATTAAAAAAAAATGATTTTCAAAATACTTTCAATACAAAATGAGTATGGATAGGATGAAACACTTATTATGGATCAAAAGAAAGCTATCTATAACAGAACATTCACATAGCAATGTTAAAAGATAACAGACATTATAAAAGAGTCTACTATGACTGAAATATTACTATATATTACAATACAATAAATATGTGCTACTAAATAAACAAATGCAAAATACATCATGTACTACCATATCCTCTCTCACACATAAGTAAATGATTCTGATATGTATTATCAGCAAAAGACTAGTCTGACTAGTTTTATCAGCAAAAGATTAATAATAATAAAAAAAAGTTTCCATACTGTAAAATATAATTTATGAATTCAAAGGAGATATAGAAATAAAAACCATTCCTTTTCCAACCAAGCAATGAAAAATGCTATTTTCTTAACAAATTGTTAACAAAAATCAGAAGCAAGATGAAGGCTTAACAGAAAGGTATGACATAAAACACACACATACACCAAAGAAAAAAAGGCAAAAGCTCTGACCTCTGATAGCCGCTATTTGCAGCCAATACATTTAGCACTATCAAGTAGTTTATACATAAAGAAACTCAAACTTGAGAACTCAAGGTAAAAATTAAATCTTCAGAGTGACCATTTTTACCCCGTTTCATATTTGGTTATATTGCTCTAAAAGATCATGCAGATGCTCATTGTTGCACGTACTGCTGGAAAATGATGGATCATATCCAGCATGTTTGAGCTGTTATATTTTAAAAGATACCGTCCAATGTCATTAGGCATGCAATCTGGAATTTGTTTTAGTTCTGTTGCAAACCATGAATGTCAAATCAGCAACTAAAGGCACAAGACTACAATTTTAATTTCATAACTACCATAACTGAGTAAATGAAAGTCTATGTATTAAAAGTAAAATGAAAACCTCAAAACTCAACCCCCCCCCCAAAAAGGACAAAAAGGAAACATATTACACATGCAGCAAGAAGTCATCCTTCCATCCAGCTGAATTGTATATTTATATATGCATATAAAGACTGGAATAAATAGATTTTTTTAACATATATGGAATGATGACAGGCTTCAAAGACAAATGTAAAGACTATTGCAACAATTACCTATTAAAATAAAATATTTTATATGCATACATAAAGATATAATGCATACTTACCAGGTAATCGTTTATCTTCAGGTTCATCTTTGTGCTTTTTGTCCTAAACAAGAATTTTGATTAAAGAATCAGTTTAAATTAAAGTCAATAAAAACTAAAGGTCAGCATATACTCATTCAAATAAAATCTATACTTACCATTCGGACACTCATAGTTCTGTTATAAAATTTTTGGCCATTAAACATAGCTTAAAAGAATTAAGAAAAATCAAAATATGCCTGAGTAATACAAGTCAAACAACTTGCATTATACACATCCAAAAAATAATCATTACTTAGTTTTAGTATTATTACTTTAAAACATGCTCAACTGAAAGCTCATTTTCCCACATAGGGTTGTAAAAAAAAAAGTAAAAAACATGCATATAATATGGAAGTTTCAACTGAGATTTTGAAGTAGTAGTTGAATGGTGAAATGCTAACATTGAACACTGTTATAATGAAAATATGCCTCAGTAGTAAATATCCTCTAAGTATACCTAAAATCAGTATGTAGTCTGTGGCATCATGTGTAACATAAATACCAACCAATTTTACTTAAAAAGTCTTCCAGGAAGCCCCTTCTCTCTTGGGCAGATAGATAGCTGTGTCTTGATTGCAATCCAAACATTCTGACTTTTATTTATATATGCATATAAAGACTAGAACTGTCATTAACAAATAAGCATCCTGTCAAAATATAGATGTTATGCAGGTCACTTCTACGGGAATTTAGCTTGCATTTTTATTACGTACCGAAATGTGAGGAATATTAAGATTACAAACACTAACCCTTTAGGTCCTAATGGCCATATATGTACACCACAACACTTCTTTGTATGGAATATTAAATTATATGCATTTTTCCTGCATTTCATTTAAACTTATTGAACTGAATTAAATCTACTTCGTTGATATCACAAACCACAAAAAAATGCACTATTTACCACAGCAATACTTTGGCACTAGGTTCACTTAGCAGCGTTACACCTCATTCATTTCATAACTCCGAATGCAAAAAAAAAAAATTATATCATCTGAAGAATAACCAAATCGTTACACGTTCTATCAAAATACTACAATAAATCTAAAATAATGTACAAAAGAAATTAAACAATTAAAAAATAAACAGTTTTCAGAGACGATTCAGCACTGCTTAGCTAATGCACATGTGCTAAAATATTCTCCTCTGTCAGAAACAGACTGGTGACAGAATTTTCTGCTAATATGAAATACTTATTTCCTCAAATTTCATTAGAGATATATTTCTCATTCAATTAATTCAGTTCTCTCTTCGCGACAAGGGGAAAATACAAGTAACCTCAAAATATCTTTATTAAAAATTGAAAAATATGGAAAAATTTAAAACATAAATACAGTTAAAACAATTTAGATTAATTTTTACAACTAAAATTACAGTTTCTACGCAAAAACCAGCAATTTCGCAGACTTTTCGGTGCACAAAACTGAGAGTTTACGTTTAGTCTCACTCAGAAAAAAGGCATTGAAGGCGATTGATTAAATTTGTTGTGGATGCTATGCTGAGTCAATATATAGATAATTTAATAACTTAAATGATAATTCCAGAATGGATTAAGCATATTTTAATTCGCAATAGAAAAAGAAGACATTACTTTGTTGTTGCGAAGCTTGGTTTCTCTAGATTGGCAACAAATCCACTATTCTGCTAAGTTTCAAATGTAAACAAATATAGCTGCTATGGTTAGAAAAATTAGGCTTAGCTTCACTTAAACAACTTTTAAATTCTTGATAATTTTACAACAATAATATGCAGGTTAACTAAAGGTATAGAACCTTAACAGAACATAAGAAACGAATAATTCAATCATTTTTTAAAGGAAACAATGCACAATTTACAAACAAGTAAGAATAAAGAAACTCAGCATTCTGAGGCTACTCGTTTTTGAGTTATGCAATATACATACATATAGACACCACGATAAAAATCTCTTCTGAATCCATTTTAGATCGGTTTTTTAATTCATTTGGGGGGAAAAAAGTCCTTTATTCTGTCCTTACATAACATATGTCATGCAAAAACATTGCTAAATTGCATTCGATAGCGATCAAAATGGATATTTTCGTTTAAATATGATACCCGAAATATTTCGCAATTACAATACTTCCTCTTTACTTTGCACACGTAAGTATAAAAAAGAGAAAAATATCAGAATTTCACTGTGATATCCAAACGGAATGATGAAATTTTTTTAAAACAAAACTTATTCCTAAACCCTCATACAGACTTCTTTCACGATAGTTTAATAAAAAAAGGGGCATTATAAAACAGACAAATGAAAAAAACATTAGGCGATTATCTACACTTCCTATATATATATATATATATATATATATGCAACACTTCAGATTTTTAAACACAGAAGTACATTTCTTCTAAAACATAACTAAAAAAAGATTTTTCCGGAATATGAATATAATATACGCACTACAAAAAATAATTTATTATTTTATAAGTGTTATTTAATATTTATACAATTTCTAACTGTTTCAGAATCTGTGAAAATTTTAAATCTTTATATCCAATGCATTTTTAGATGTTAAAATTTTAAAATCATAAACATCAAATAGTTTAATAGAATCAAGCAATTTCCAAAATTGCCAAAACTTCAGAGCTACAGTTTTCATACAAGTTCCATCGACATTTTTTTTTTACTGTATCAAACAGTACAAACAGTAAAAGTTTGGTATGCTTACTTGGTTCATAAACAGAAACAGTGTGTGTACAATATTTGAACTCCTAGCCTATAATGAAGTGAGTTAAAAATCAACAACAAAATTCTACCTATAGTGAAAGACCATGAGTGAACTTAATAAAAGCTACAATAAAATTTAAAAGGTGATTTGCATTTCAAATTATTTTAGCTGATTAGCATTAAAATTATCAATTAACTAATGAGTCACTCAAGTTTTTTAGCAAATCATTTTAAAATCCAGACTAAGCTTCTCATTCTTTTAAAACTGCGTGTGATAAACATATATTATACTTCAGTTTGTTCATACCACAACTGCATTTTACATGCACTTGGTTTTATAAATTTTATAATTTCTAATGCATTTTGAGTAAAACTGCAATAACTATGACATTAGTTTTATGAAACAGCTGCTAGTCAGCTGCTATTGCTAGTCTCCAATAAACATATTTTCCTCATTCAAAAAAGCTTTGGCTTTTTGTTACTTGACATGAGTTTAGATAATAGTCCATTCAAAGGATACAAATAGCCTGCACTGCTTCTACTGGATGACCCATCTCAATTGTGCCATGTCCTTTGCTATTACCCTCTTCATCTCGTTTCAAATCAATTTTTACAACACGACCAGCAAGCTTGAAAACCTCTTCCAATTTCTGGGGTGTAACTTTATAATCTAACTGTTAATATAAAAAAAAAGTATTAAATATTTGAAAAATTGAATTTTAACCTTTCATACAATATAGAACTGAATTTTTGCACAGAAAATTAACTTATAAAAATAAGAACAAAAAAGAATTAACATATTTAATGTTCATTATTTTAGCTATATGCAGCATCTAAGAATACAATATAGATAAGTACAGTAAAACATACAATATAGAAACATAACAATTACTATGAGTATTAAAATCTTAAAGCCTTTTCTGAGAGCCAAACAATCTCCTGAATTATTGTATAATTATTGCTAAAACACTTAAGCCCAAATGAACATCTCAACTCACAATCAAATCATAAGATACTCATAAGGTGGCTGACTATCAATGCATCTTAATAAATAATATCCCTCTCACCACTTTTACAACCTTACACTCGGACCACTCTTTATCTTTTTGTTTTAATTCCACTTGTGCTTTCTGAGGTGTACATCTGCTTGTTATTTATGTCAAGCACACAGAAGATAAATATTTTTCAGTACTTCAACAGTCTTTCATCACTTGGTATAAACTTCAACAGTCTTTTGTCACTTCCATATTAGCAGCAATTAAAATTTATACAACTTGAGCTTCAACAAAATATTTTTCTTTGCATCAAGTTATAAAGTAAAATTCCACAGAAATAAAAAAAAGGGGGGAATGTAATTCTTTGAAATACTTTAAAAATCTAAATGGAAGCAAAATATGCATTAAAAACTGTGGCTCTACTCTGATATAAGTCCCCGGTTGCTCCTCGGATATATGTGGTCGCCAAATGTGACGACGTGTGTTCTGTGCTGGTTTTTGGCGGGAGTTTTTGTTAAAAGTTGAGTGGGTGCCCTGGTTTTGTTTTGCGTTTGGAGTTTCGATGTTTGGGGAAAGCGTAGGTTGCGTTAAGGCCTAGGATTTTGCAATTCTGTGATTTTTTTTTTAAAGTTAAAGCCAGTTGCTTTCTAGATGGTTTCTCATCAAACATTTTTGGTCAGGGTTTTTGAAGCCGAGCATGACGTGCCAAAGGTCCGAAAGAATTTTGAATGGTAAGTGAAGCTACGTTTTTTCTCGTGTATTTCAGGGAATGTTAATGCATTTTGTAATGTATTTAATGAATATTGTATTTAAGATGATTGTGTTATTAATGAATTATTTCTTCACGGTTTGTGTTTATGCTTACAGTATATATTTTTTAAAATTTATTGTTATTATTTTAGCTTATTTTAGCGAGGTTTGCAGAATGTCATGATTTCTGCTTAGTGCCATGAATTCTGCAATTCTCTGATGTTTTTTAAAGCTAAAACAGATCGCTGTGTACATGGTTTTTAAGGGAATTATGTTATTAATAATGAATGATTTGTTCACTGGTGTGCTGGTAGAAGTATATTTTTGTGGAAATGTATTGTTATTTTAGTTTATTTTAGCGAGGTCAGAGCTATGTGATTATTTCAGTGCAGTGCCACGAATTCTGCAATTCTCTGATGTTTTTTAAAGTTAAAACAGATCGCTGTGTACATGGTTTCTCGTCAAACATTTTTGGTGAGAAACTTCACACTTTTACTATGTAAATTTTTTGTTTTTATTTCGGACTTCAGTAAATTGTGTGTAAAAACGTGTTTTTTGCACATGTGAAAACCGCGTTTTTGCAGACATTTTAGGCTTAAAGTCCGAAATGTAAACAAAAAATTTAGATAGTAATGCCGTGTCATGGAGTTTCTCGCCAAACATTTTTGGCGAGAAATTTGTTGCCAACCGGGGACTGATATAAGAGTAGTTCCAAAACTGTCATGCTTTTCTAAAACTCTGAAAACCAACATGTTAAAACTAACAATATAGATACTTAAAAAAGAATGAAACTGTGTTCAATTTTAAAGTGAAAATGGGGAGTAATGCACCCAGGAGGATGCAATTTTCATCCGAATAAACTTTAGATAATGCTGAGCACAAATTGTTCACTCCAACTTTGTTTCAAGTAGATTAGTTTAAGAACAATTTCAAATATATGTATATGTTATTTAAATTTAGAAGGCTACATAACACTTTTAGCTAGAAGCCTTATGGCTAAATTCTCAAGAAAACCTATAATGCATTCTCTGAAGAAAGCATTCGTAGAAAACAATCCTACAAAAAAGAAACACAAGTCTGAATCAGATAACATTTACAATCAGGAGAAAGGATACCTGATAAAAAGTAAAAAAGAAATACAAGTCTGAATCAGATAACATTTACAATCAGGAGAAAGGATACCTGATAAAAAGTAACAAACGGAATGTCTAATGAAAAAAAAAAGTCAAAAAAGTTCATTATGATACTAAACAGAATCTTGAATATGCCCAGGAAAGCCAGTTTTAGATATGTGTGTAATTTTTGTATGTGTTCTTTTTATTATAGTCCAAGTTCCAATGTTTTTTATAAAAAAATCATAGGGTTTTTGCCTTAAAATAAATTTTAAAACATGTGCTTATGAAATTTGCTACCAGTGGAGGAAACTGTTCACTCGAAATGCAATATTTTGCAGCAAAATTGCCGAAGGAGAAAACTGCATTGAATTCTTGAAACAGATGCGACATGACTTCCACCAGAACAAAAGAAATAAAAACCAGCTTGCAAATATGCTTAATTATTGACTTTCGTGATAAATACTTGATTAGAATGTAAAATATAAAAACAATATTTAGGCAAGTAAAAAATTTTTGCAATTAAATTTAGGTCATTGTTTTTTCCCTTCTGTAAAAATTCCCAAATTGAGCTTAAGCGGTTGCATTAATAAATGAGTATACACTTCTGTTAGGTACTCAAAAATTTACAGAAATTTAACTCTCACCTAAAAATAAGATACGAGAAAGATATTCCAGTACTGACGTATTATGCCATTGACCATGAAAGCTCACAGAAATCCCCTTAATTTAACAAATAATCAGTACTCAACGTATTTTATAAAAAGGATTTCAGTCATTTCTACTACTCCGATTTTAACAGTAGCTCTATTTAAACAGTACAAACTACCTGCACATCACTCTTCCAATCTAGCACTATTTTGTCAGCCATATTCAATTCAACATCACTATATCCAACACACACATTTCCCAAGAAAGTACAACTAATTTAAATGCTTGTTCATAAAAACAAACTATGGCTTACTAAGAATCAGCTGGGGTGACATCAAATAAAAGTGAGATGTCACGAGTATGTTGTTACGTAACATTTATGCATAAGTGACTCTAAATCATGCTGCTTGCTGATGGTTTCCCAAATGATGGGATAATATGCAAATACTGATACTCCCAATTAACATAATTTCCTTGTTTCAGCCACTTGACTAGAATTTAAAAAAAAAAAAAAAAAAAGACTTCTGCAGATAAAATTTTTGTGAGAAAAGGGCTTTGAGTTAAATTTAGGAGGTTGAAGAAAAACAACTTACTAAGATTTTATGCAATTTTGCTCACTTTTCTTCTTTAGCTGCTAATGAAGACAAGTCAGCAAAAACTACAGAACTTAACAGAATTATATCAGAAATCATTATTTTAAACTCTGCAGCTGTCAAGTCAGCAAAAACTACAGAACTTAACAGAATTATATCAGAAATCATTATTTTAAACTCTGCAGCTGTCATAAAAAGTATTGTAACATAAACTCCAGAAAAAGTTGATCCTAAATGAAGAAAGATATTCTAAGACAGATGAGTAAGAGATTGAAATTTTTAGCAGAGATCGAAATTTTTAAGTTTGTAAGCAATATGACAGCACCAGCTATTTTTTGTGAAGAAAACAAGGACAAAATGAATATACTGAAGGAACATCTAAGCACTGTCACTTTAAAAAATTGCAATGCAATCTTCACATGCTAATTCCGCATTTGTAAACTAATTAGTTATGATTAGCCTTTTAGTTAAGAATTCAATTCCCCCCGGGATGTTAAGATACAGAACAAAATCACCTAAAAATAAGAAAGATTGATACAATTATAAGAAACTGATACAAAAATAAGAAATAAGAAAGACTGATACAATTTCATAAATGTGGAAAGCATGCAAGAAATCTAATCATAACATAAAAATCCAGATTAACAAAAATTTATGTGCAAAGAAAACGATGTACAGTTGAAAAGGTCCAAATTTTAAAAAAAAACTAGTCTTTATTATTCTGCATAGGTTATGAAAAAATTTGTTAAAAAACAAACCATATTTCAAAAACACTGCCCAATTTCTTGAAATACAATTCAATAATTCAAACAATTCAAATAAGTGAGTTTTTCATAGCCATTAAAATATTTAGTAAGAGTTCACTCTAATTTTAATTCTAACTGTCCACCATCTACTTCACCTATTATACAGTTTAAGTTATAACAAGCAGTTACTAAAATTTCTAAAATACTTACATTAGCCACAAAGACTCTGCAAGTTAATGGCCCTGTAATCCCCAAAGCATCTAAAAACTGTGGACTTAAGCCATATGTATTATATTGTGGAGTTGTGTTATTTCCAAGTCCTCCGAGTCCACCATAATCATCTCGTTCTCTTTCCAAATTTATGCCACCACCACCTCCTCGGCTCCGCCCAAGTGGTTTGCCTGTTTTGTCCCTATCAACATCAAAATCCTAAAAAGAGATATATTTTCATGAAGAGATGTGAAACATGTGCATCAGGATAGAAACATGAACATGCAACAAGGTATCTGCTCAATCAAAGAATGAAAATTTGCTTTCTATTTCTGTACCTACCTCTTTCACAACAAGTTGACGACCTCTGAATTCAAATCTATGTAATAAGTCAACTGCCTTTTGTACTGATGAAGCTTCCTTGAATTCCACAATACTGAAAATAAAAAAATTAAAACTTTACAAAATATAACCTACACTGCCAAAAAAAATTATATTTAATTTGGTACAGTAAAAGCTTACCTATCTGGAAGGCCTGAAAATAACAATACTCGAAAATTTCAGCAGTTGGGCATATAAAGAAAGCAATTTGCAATGAATAAATGAAATTTCTGGTATAAATTTTAAAAAAACAGCTATCTTATTTGCTGGCAACTTGAATATCAAAAGCTTACTTTTAAAATTACATGAGATTTAGCCCCCTCCCCCAAAGAAAAGGCATTGCATAAAGCCAATATATAGGGTGTTGTTTAAAAAAAAAACCCCGATTTCAAGATATCATAATTATTCAGATTTAAGCCAGTTTTGATTGAATAACGTGCCAGTAGAAAGGAAAAAGGTCTCAAATTTCATAGAACTGCCAACAGTTAACCCTAACACTCTTCTTTGCCTGCCACTTTAGTGTTTGTGAAGATGGTGACTAATCAAAAAGTGTAAGTAAAAGTGTACAAGAAGTGTAAAAGATAAAACAAAAATCATTTATCTTTTATACTTCACGAAGTGCAAGTCCATAATAACTGTTCAGCATGATTTTCGTCAAAAATACCTCGATATGGAACCTGTCGCGAGGAGCATTAAGAAGACTGTACAAACAATTTAAACACACGGCAATTTGTCCATGCAAAGGAAATCACTTGGCTGTACCTGTTCATTGGATGATAATGTGAAGTGCATCCAGCAGACTTCCACCCGTGGTCCAAAGAAATCCACTTGCCGTGGCGGTAAGGGACTTGAACACATCTGGCTGGTGTGTTTCGCATACACATTTCCGTTTCATACAAGATTTGATTGCTGCAAGATCTTCAGGCAGGTGACAAAGAAAAATGCACGGAGTTTGTTATTTCATTCTTGATAATTTGTTAGAAGTTGACAATTCTGTAACATGCGTGGTTTTTTGTCACATGACAAATTTTCATGACAGTGGCAGGGTGAATCACCACAATGTTAGAATATGGGGTACGAAGCATCCACAAGAAACTGTACGAGACTCACTAAAGTTAATATTTTTTGTGCAGTTATTAGGTAAAAGGTATATGGCCCTTTCTTTCCTAAGAGACCACTGTTACAGGAATCACATACCTTGATACACTTGAAAACTGGCTTTTCCTACAGTTAAAAAATGATTCAGACAACTTCATTCTCTAGCCAAACAGGGCACAACACTGGAGCTCGTAAGTTCATAATTTTTTAAACAACTGCATTCCTCACCAATGAATCTGTTGTACTGGAACAGACAATTTAGTTAAACATCACTGGCCTCTCAGATTCTGGACACCACAGTGCACAATTTCTTGCGAGTTTTTGTAAAGACTATGTTTATGTGCCTCTCCTTCCAGCTTACAAACTGAAGACATGCATGAAAACAGTCGATGCAGACACGCTTGCAAAGGTTTGGAACAAATATGCCTAATGTATAGACATATACTGTGCATCCAAAGATGGACATTCAGTAACTCATAATACACCAATTTTAAATCAGATCACTCTTCCTAAAACACTGTTTTGTAGACCTTAAATATACGGGAGTAAAATAACACATCTGTTTATAAAATCTCATTACAGATTGAAGATTTTGGCAAACTTACAACAATCATTCCAGCAGAAATTCAATAGAACAGAAGTTATGGGTGTAACATCTAAAAAAATCAAGTTGCTTATCGCAATTTTTTATATTGCATTACCAATGTTATCCATTTTAACATAAAAGAAAATTTATCCATAAATTCCTTTATGCCTAGATAAGATTACTTTGAAAGTACTTCATTGCATGCTATTCCATAGAAGGTACATCCTAAAAGAGTATCATGATGCAGCAAACATGCATACAATACATAACTAAAAACTACATAAGATTCTTTTAAATCAGACATATTAATACTTACCCACATCCTCTGAATTTGCCATTCTCATCCTCAAAAAGTTCAACATATGAAACATCACCAACTGAAATAAAGAAAAATTAAATCTAAAATTTTTAGCATACTGAAAGAGAAGAGTAAAATCAAAGAAATATCTCAAAGCAAGAATGATCTCTGGAATATGGTAAGAGGTGGTTTGGCAAGATTTTTATGATAAATTAAGATTACTCGCTCATAAAAGTAACAAATATTTTCATTTAACACATTGACTGCCATGGCAATTTTCTGAAATCTGGCCTAAAATGATAGTTTGATTTAATCATATTATATTATTAAAAACTAATTCTAATGCATAATTATCATCAAAAAGCATAATTTTTTTTAAAGGTCTTACGAATTATCTCGTAGTTGGCTTTGTAACAGAAATCTCTTTATAGAAGCCAACTACGAGCTAATTCGCACGCATGCAGACACCTGTCACGATGAACAAATTTCTATGAAACCGAATATAATTCGAGATTATAAAACGGAATGTCTGGCACTGACCAATCAGATCAAATGCTTCCGTACTACTCATCTCTAAGAAAGACTATTAGATGGTCTAAAAAGGTTTTACTACATATTATAGAGATATATGCACAATGCTCACAAAATTTTTCAAAAAGTAACTTCGTCACACTGATTGGAGAATAGATTCACCCAGTTTTGAAAAAAATGAGATTGCAAGAGCTCCATTATTTAGAGTGTACTACCTAGCAAAAAAAAAAAAAAAATCCGACAAAGCCACTTCGTAAATGTATCCTGGCAAAAAAAGGTCGAGAAACGCGTTACTTCTGTCCAGCCTGTAAAGAGAAGCCAGCCTTTTGTCTGGAAGATTGTTTTAAGAAGTTCCCCCAACAATAAAATATTATTTCTTAAATTTGAATTAATTTTTATAATTATATTTTTTGTTCATTTTTTAATATATTTTCCGTTCATACAAGTCAGCATTGATTTTTTGTTTTTTTCCTTGAAGCCATCTATCGATATTAGCACTGATATATTCCGAGTTAAATCGTAGCTGCATAAAAATGGCAAGTAAACACAGTATGAGATAACTCATAGTTGCCGTCCTAAAAAGAATGCAATCTGAGTTATCTCGTAGTTGGCAATCAACATGTTAATAAAATACACTGCATAATTTAAATTTAGTTTATTTTCAACTATAGTACTGTTTGCATTATGAATTTTTTTTCACAGATTTCTCAGCTGCTACAAAAAACAAATTATTAATTCTAATTTTTCTGACAGTTTATGTAATTATCGTGCATGCATAAGGTATACGTGCAGTAAATATATACAAACAACTATCAAATACGTATATATTTTCCCTCGAGGGGGGTTAGACATTTTTATACATATTCTTTTTCCGATTTCAAAGATTTCCAGTAACTTCGTACTTAAGTTAGTATTCTCGTAATTCTAAGGCTTATAAATTTATCCTGGAAAAAATTAATTTCTGTAGATAATTATTCAACTTTTAGAGATGGTTTTGATCAAAATTTCAGCTAACAGGTTTTTGAAACAATTTAACATATATTTTTTGTCCGGTACTTCCTTATCATAGATAGCAATCACCAAAATTTAATCACTAAATCAACAGAGATGTCACCAAAGCAAGGTATAAGAACACATACAGAGATATCTTATTAAATCTGTTGGTCAGCGATTCAAATCTTGGGTGCCGCTATAATAAGGAAGTAGCTTAAAGCTTTTTCATCAAGCTGAAATACTTAGAAATAAAACAAATTATTACAAATGTAGTCCACAATCAAAATGGGGTTGGGGGGGGGGTATTTTCTTAAAAATTGTGGGTTATTTGTTATGCTATTTCAACAAAAAATTTCAATCAATATCTCAGCTAAACTGTTTTTGCACATATTTTTCATCTCTGAAAGGTAAAGCATTTTTATTCATTTGAAACAGTAAGAAAATGTTAAAATTCTAGCAGAACATAATTTGGCTGAGAATTAATAAAACAATTAACAAAAGAAAGGAGAAATCAGAGGGATAGTTGCCAAGTTTTCACTAAGTTACAATAAACTGAAGATGCACTTAAAGTACTTACCTTTCTCACGGAATAAATCTTTCACAGTTGTCCACTTACAGTCATACGGAATATTTGCCACATATATGCGTCTGTTAGTAGGTGCTCTTGTACGTCGGCCACGAGGTGAACGAGAACGATTGTTTCTATTTTGACGAGAATTCTTGTTTGTGCTGGATTCTCTGCTCCTGTTTACTTTGTTTGCATTTTTTTCAATAGGGGACCTAGAATGTGACCTGTATCAAATGACATGTCTAATCATAAAATAGTATCATCATCATTCTGAGACAGCTAAAAATATGGCGTGTTTTTTGACACAAAATCGGACTTTTTCTGAAATGTTGTGCCAATTTTTTTCCATATTTCGATTCTACAACTCAAATTATGCCAAACTGCTAAGTTTTGTAAAAATAGCACGAGTAGTTTTTAGAAAAGTAGCTCTCCATATATATTTATTAATATCTCTTTTCTTATTTAAATTATCCGATTCCTTCATTCACATTTCGAAATTAAGGTTCATTCCAAATAAAATTCGCTCATTTTTTACGATTTATTTTTAAATAATTTTTATAAATTTTTCAAACAAATTTTGAATTATAATCTATAAAATTTTTAACATCCTCTTAAAGCATATATATTTCTAAGCATACCTGCAAAAAATTAGTTTCTCATCCAAAATTTCCTAACATACATGTGGATTTATATAATAGCATGCTTTGAAATTTGGCATATTTCTTAAAAGCGATAACACAAATGTGGTTTACGCACTTCATTAAAATGATTTGAGAGTATGAACAATAACTTTTCTTCCGCTGGTCTGCAATGAAAAAAAGGAAAAGGAAAATAGGTTGCTATAAATTCAGAAGTTCGCCAAGTGAATTATTCTTGGCGCAAACATGCGAAGATAAATTTCTTTATTTCTCCGTAAATTTTGCATCAAATTTTACAATTTAATATTTAAGCATAATCTGAGTTGTTGAATCAAAATATGGAAAAATATTGGCATGTCATTTCAGAAAAAGTCTGATTTTGTGTCAAAATACCTATGTTAGTATGACGCTATATATAAATCTAATATATATCATAAGGTGCGATACTTTAAAAAAGTTTAATTATTCCTTGGATAAAAAATTGTCAGGTAATTAGATCACTCTAAAATATTATAAAAATAGTTGCCGTTCTTTGAACTTATTCTACATATACACATGAAATAAGGGCTGAAACGGAGAAACTAATCAAGTTAATCGGGATTACTCTTAGGGTATTCTTTGGATTATAACCAAGTTGTTTCATTTATCGTAACCTGAATATTTTATGTTAAATGTTATGGAAACCCTATTATGACATAATTGGTTATAATGCGCGATTTTTACCGTCATGAAAATATTTGTAAGGGCTTATTTATGCACTGGATGTTGGTTAAGAAGTACATTACTTATTTTGTGCTTTACACCATAAAATGCCTGTTGGTGGTGCGATTAACCCGAGTTTCTGTATGCTTTTAAACGAACAGGAAAGAAAACATTGACTGGTGGGTAAAGGTTTAAGGATTTGGAAACCAGAGCTCATATCAACACCAGAAAGGTATGTGAGGTATAATAGGCACCGACAGTCTAGAGGTTATTTTTTATTTTTACGTTTGTGAATTTACGTGGCAACAGCAATACATATATTCTAGTTTAGATAATTGAAAATAGTTTTTGGATGTTGTTAAAGAATTCTGTGCATCACATTAACTGAAGAAACAAAATTTTTAAATCATTTGAATGCCATTTTACCGGGGAGGGTGTTGGACATAAATAGGAATAGCGCTAAAAAATCGCCTATTTTCGCCAATGGGTACCATGAAATATATTTTTACCTTAATCAGAGACAGTATAATGTTGAAAATGTATTTTGGCCACGTGTACCCTCAATTTCATTCACACCACTTAGCTCAGTTTTGACACACCTAGTTATATTAGCAGTTTTTTCCTACTAGC
>KK112046.1:715807-758968 GCA_000611955.2 Stegodyphus mimosarum | reverse complement strand
AAGAGATTCATGTTATAGCATTTGTGGTAAACGAAGGGGTGGAAGGCTTTTCGACCCGTCGTTTAAAGGTTCTTCATTAAAATTAGGAGAGAGTTAAAAGCGTGTAGGAGGCAGTTGAGCAACCAACATGTTAAAATCTCAGTTGACCTATTGTCCAGTTTTGAAACAGAAATACCCTTGTATCAATGTGAAAAATAGGAAATCGGAGTTAGGCAGATTTTTGAGTAAAAAGAGTCGAAGCTGGATTCGCACACATAGATTACAACTCCAGATTTTGTTAGACAGTTTGAATTTGAAATGAAATTAAAGTGAATTAAAAAAAAATTAAATGACAAACTGAGTTTTTTCTATTTATGGACTATATGCATTAATAAATATGAAGTTATTTTCTGTTTTATTGACATATTTGTAAATAAATATAAGGGAGGAGGATAGCTGTGGTATTTGCAGTTATTCATTAAACTGATTGATTTAGTTACTTTCAGCTCATAGATGGCATTATTTAGGCTTGCCAGATGTTCTGGTTTTCGAACAAAATCCCAGTATACCGGCCGGTTTACTTCATGTCCCGGTAAAAATTAAATTTGATTTTATAGATGTGATTATGAATAATTATGACCAAAAATGTCTAAAAATAATTAATGTTAAGGATTATTTAGGATAATTACTTTGTCATTTACTTATGTACTGTATGAAAAGTGAAAACTAGAAGAGTGATGATCTGCTAATAAATAATATTGTTATCGTATCGTCTTGTCCTACCTATGCACAATGCCAGAGACTGTCTGGGTGAGTCCAATATTGGGTACTACGGGGTGTAGCTTTAATGCATGCCATAGAGATAAGTCTTTAATTGTCAGTCCCTGCCGGCGGTGCCTGTTATGTTAGTGAGCTGGCGCTGTTTTATTTATGTTTTAAGATTATGCACTGTCTGTTAAAATGCCAAAATGATCGTGTAAATTCGCTTAGGATTTACAGAATAAATTCTTTTTGTTGAAGAAAGTGTGTACTGGTAATCCAGATCAAGACGATAGAGTTAAATGTTCACATTGTAATTCTGAGTTTTCGGTTGCTCACGGTGGTCGATCCGATATAAAAGATCATTTGTAGTTGAGTAAACACAAAAAGCGTTTATGATGTACTGCTAGCTCATCAAAATTGACCAGTTTTTTTAAGACTGTGAGCTCTAATGATAAAAACTCAGCATCGAAAGAAGCGACCTTCACTTACCACACAGCAAACCATAGCCTAAGTTTCAATTCAAATTCTTGCCTATCAAAACTAATTTCTAAGTTTTTTTATCATAAATTCTCACTCAGAATAACTGAGGCAATAGTTTTAAATGTAATAGCTCCTTTAGCTCAAGAAGTGTTTAAGAAGACTTGTCCAAGTACGTAATTGTAAGTAAGGATGCATCAAACAGAAAGGATGTGAAACTTTGTGCCAGTTGTTTGCGCTACTTTAATCCTAATTCAGGTGTGCAAGTATTGCTGTTAGATTTCAAATCTGTCGTAGGTGAAACATATGAAATTCTTGCAAATCACTTATGCTCTGTCTTGTTGCTAAACGATTTGAATAACAAAGTAGTTGGTTTTTGTGGACGTAACTGCAACACTAACTTCGGTGGTGTGAAAAGTGCAGGGAAAAACAATGTTTTCCATCGATTCAAGTATAGCTTAGGACGCAAAGAACATCTTCAGAAATCTAGATGAGCAAGTCCGTACCAGTGTCAAAGAAGAATGTCACGGCTTTTATAAAAGATGCATTGCGTACTTGGACCTCTGGGCGAATAGTTTTGAAAACGCTGGACGGTTTTCATGAGTCAATCTGATCAAAACAAATGCTGTTGATTGGGAAAATGCTGAAACTTCTGCTGAAATTATTAATAGCTGTCTTTTTGATGTACCTGATATCAAAATAAGCAATGATTGGCTGTTTGATGGATGTTTGCTAAAGAGTATTTGCGGTCTAATTGGGAACAGTGGAAGAAAGAAGAGACTACCAGAGATGTGATTATTTCAAGAAGAAAAATGGCTCAGGCTGTTTGGTCACTTTAAAGAGAATCACATAGCAGCCCCCAATCCGATCAAGATTGTTGAGTATGCCTTCTGTTTACATGGGACATAAGCACCAGTTGAGAGAGTATTCTCTTTGATGAACACATGGACTGACTACAGGGGTTTGGTGAAGGAATCTACGGTTAAAGGCTTGATGACAAATAAAATTAATATTGGTTTAGCTTGTGACTATTCTTAAAAGAAGATTAAAAACAAAAAAGACTTTCTAAAAAAAGTTCTAGACAATGAAAAGATTTAAATATTGTTCAAATTTTTGTTCCTCACTCAAAGTGTTTCTTACAAGCAATTCATAAATATTAACATGTAAGAAATAAAATGTTTTAATTTATAGAGCCCATGGTTGCAAAATGCAAGTTGAGTCACCAAACTTTAAATCAAAAGTATCTAATATGGTTTAAACAATATAGAAGATGAAGAAATTCTTACAACAGATGAAAAAAGAACTGCCTTAGATAGTGAAACTTCTTAAGAATATTCTTATGAAGCTTTAGATGATTTTGCTTAAGAGGCAACAAAACTCTGCCAAATCAAGCAAATGTGTTGTGCAGTCCATATTTTACGGTTTGCTGTCAGAGATGAGTTGAATGAACCTCATGCTACAAATTTCATTGGTAAATTTAGGCAAGCAGCAATAGCAGCAAGAACTTCCAAAATTGATGCCATTCTTAGGAGGTGAGCAGGAAAAGGAACAATTATTGATCAAGCAAAGCGATGGGTACATATTTGATGATAAGAGGTTGTTAGAATTAAGAACTTTTTAGAAGAAGTAGATAACCCTAATATTATTAACAAAAAGATTGTGATTTTGTTAATGAATATTAATATTCATTAACAAAAAGATTGTGGAATGATCTTGCAGAACTGAAAACTCTTCTTTCTACACCGTATATAGCCACAAAAAGCTACAATCTGAAGAAGTAACAGGAGGCTTGTTTATGTGAGAATGGAAGAATGTGATGTTTGTTCTTTCTAAAATGGGAGGGCTTACTGCAGAAGAAATTATTTCTTCAATGAAGAAAAAGGAAACTTCTTTGCTAGACAATGAGATCTAGCTACGTTCAGATATTTAGATCCAAAAAACACTATATGTTGTTAGATGACGGACAGATTAAACAGCCAAAGAAAGGCATCTATGAACTTTCACTAAGAATGAAATTGTTCTCAGAACAGATGGAGTATTCAAATCAGGACAGTCAGACTGCGCACATTACAACCGAGTTTCTATCATCCTCTTCCAATGATGAATTAGATTTTGAGAAATATTTGGATAATATTGAAAAGGCTAAGCGAAGGAAAGTAAAGAACCAAGAGCCTTTAGATATAAAAATGAAAACATACAAACAAGATTTCTACACACCCTTTAGCTATAAAAATTAAATCATACAAACAAGATTTCTACACAGCCTTTAGCTATAAAAATGAAAACATACAAACAAGATTTCTATGCAGCCCTTGAAGAAATAGAGAAATATGATCACTCTTGCAAGATACCTCTTTTAGAATTTATGCAAATCTATCCTGAAACGTTAAAAGGAGTAACCCTAACAGTAACAGCTCTTCCTCCTACTTAGGTTAGTATGCAAAGAATATTCTCAGCTCTGAAGTTTATCAAATCGGATCTGTGGTCCTTTATCAAAGAATATCTTGCCGAAGCTAGACTGTTTCTTAGAAATTACTACTGCTAGTTTCTCTATTTTGTAATAAATGCTAATTAATATAAATAATCTGCTATTCTTTTATATTAAAAAAAATAAGCTGTAACACATGTGTATATGTTTACATATATATATATATATATATAAATATATATAAGGGAGACAGTCTTTAAATTTAAAATTCCAGGAGTCAGAGTTGGTTATTTTCACTACTGACTCCACAGCCCTGGGTTTAACGTGGCTCTTTTTTGTGTGTGCGTGTGGGAAAAATTAATAATAATGCCATTTGAAAACCTCAGATAACATGTTTTAGGTTAATGGAAAAGGTCCTGAGTATTCATGAGTTAAGGCAAGAGAACACATGTCCTTGGTAAAGACCTTGGGCTTTAATCTATAACAGTATGACTTTGATTAGTTTCATACCAGCTTTCGTTGAGAATGTGCTGGAGAACGAATGATTTTTTTGGGAAGTTCTTAGAGCAGAATTCGTGATCTAATTTGAAAAGGTGATGTAAAAGTCGTAGATCTAAATGTATTTGAGAAATGTAGCATAGGTAATTACAATTCTTAATTTGTTAAAATGAACTCAGAGTTACATTATTACATCAATTGTTCAGGTATTAGATGCATATTTACACTTGGAGAATATAGCTACGGCTGACAAGCAGAGTTGTGGCTAGGGTTTTCAGCACCCGGGGCAGCTGAAGATTTTGTTCCTTCTCCTGTTTGCTAAGAACAAAAAATACTTAATTCTAAAATTTTGTAACATATGTTTGGCTTTCCCTGGATGTTGTGCCGAGGGACAGATGCTCCCCTTGTCCCCCACTAGCTATTGCCCTGCTGAGAAGCAGGAATTTTGTTGGAAAACTATATGGATCTTTTTCTTAAAGAAGTGCACAGAGAGATTCTGCAGGAGAGAACTGGATATAGAAAAAGAAAAAAAAAAGGGGGGGGAGGGTGTCTTGTATTTTTGGTATACAGGAATTCCCAAACTTTTAAAATTTGTACACATAAATAATAACGTCATAAACAGGGACTTGTGGCACTTAATTGAAGAATCAGTTTGATTTAAAATTAGGGGGAAAATATATTTCAGGGTACCCCTTTGCGAAAATTGGCGATTTTTTTTGTGCTATTCTTCGGTACTTACGTACTATGAGGACTACCTTGGCGACATTTGGAGATAAAAATCTTCATTGGCATTTTTTAGTTTATGTTTATAAATTAAATAAAAGAACTTCATCAAAGCAAATTAATTTAAATTCTTTTAAAAATGCAAGCCCCAATTATAAAAGACCAAAAACTTAAAATACTAAAATCCTGAATATATATATATATATGTATACATATAAAAAAATGATATACCAAATACGAATAGAAAAAATTAATCTTTTTTATTTTTACTACTGTAAATGATAATTAACAATTATTAAACTTACTTCTGAATAAGCTTCAGTGAAAGTTACATAAATAAATTATATTTTTGATACATAATATGCGTACAAATTTTTAAAAAATTGAGAGGCATTTAGTGTTAACTTTAAATAACAGATGGCAGCACAATATAGTTAACTTACTTAAAACTGGTTAAAAGAAAATATTGACGTTAATGATAAGGAAAATGGCGGGAAATAGCTTTCAAAATAGCATCAAAAGGCTTTTCTTCCTTTTTCCGCCAAATAAATTCAGCTAAATAGGTATCCAAATGATGGCGGCTTGTCCCACGTTGTCGCTTGTTCCTCCATTTTGCGGAACCCCACATCCTTTCAACATGTTGCGTATGAGTCTGTGTAGATGGGTCAACAAAATTGTATCGATGATTCACCTTAAAATGTTCAAAACCGGCAGCAATGAGCTCTTCTGTTTGATATCCAGGCCAGGAATCTGACATTATTGTTGAGCCTTCAGCAATATTATTTTGGATTTCATGCATTAATGTTGTCGCTTTCCGGTCTGGAACTCTGACTAGAAATGTTTCTTTTGTTTCTCGGCAAATTCCACCGAAGACCCACTGTTGTGGCATGATACGACCTTGATTATTCTTTCGACGCGTAAAAAGGCTTTCGTCAATTTCGACAATCATTCCGGGCCCTCCAATTTTAATCTTTCGATTATCCTCCAAATCCCTCACACACACTTCACGCATATAATTATTCCAGTCAATAACCGTCTTATCGGATAAATCCAACTGATGTTTGCACCATTTAATGGACGACTGTTCATATGCCCAAAAGTAAATAAATCTTAAAGCTTTTAAAAATTCAATACGACTGTTTTCAAACCACGTACCAGTTCGGACACCAAACTTTTGTTGACAATTTTTGACATTGCATTTCCAATAAAATCCTGAATTATAAAATTTCATATCATGGCCGTTTTTACAAATGCATTCTTTAGGTAAAATTCCAGCCTCTCTGAAGAAGTCTATCGCTTCTTCCTCATTTGAAGGAAGTTGAAAAATGTTGATATCCATTCGGAAAAAAAATCGCAAAAAGTTTCACGTGTTTCACTTAAACGTAATAATCGGCGTAAATGTAGCAAAAAAAGCTGTGGTAATAGCAAATGCGGGACTACTGCGAGATAATACTCTTTATTTCAGCGCCCTCTATAACCTATATTAGGGTTAACCTTTTTTTATAGCCGCCCAACCGGTATAGTGGTTAGCGTCGCCGACTGCTGTGCCGAAGGGCTCAGGTTCAAATCCCGCTTATAACCAATGCTAGGTTTAACCTGTATAACATACAAAGGTCGCCGGATTTGGCGAGATATCTAGGTAGTCGTCATAATACATAAGTACCCATTCTTCTTTATGTGCAATGCTCTCCCAAGTAAAATAGTGTCCAAACATAATGTAGTAAGACATAAGAAAATTATAATCTCAATAAACTGCATTTTAAGTCAAAATAAAACAAGGAAATAACAGAAAAATGGAAATACATGCTATCTAAGGTGCACAGTAAAAAAAAGGAAATATTGACCTACCTTATTTAGAAATTTCTGTGTATTCAATGTGTCGCACACAGAATTCCTTAAGAGCACATACTGCTGGACTGTCGGTGGCATTTCTTTCAAAAATCCCTTTTTATTACATCCAGTATACCTTCAATAGTGTTGATTTGAGCTCCGGTTTCCAGATCCTTAAATCTCACTGCATAATTTACTGAGAGGTGAACAAAGCCATTTAAAGCTTCATTTACATACCAGTCAATCAATGTTTTCTGCCATTTGGCCAATTTTTTCTTAGCTGCGTGTCGTATCTTCACTACATAGAATGTGAAAGAAGTAAATGTTTGTTGTTTAGCATTGAATTTAGCACAATTTATGTTATTCTTCTGTTATCAGGACCCGATTAAGAAATGTACGTATGTATGCATGCATGTATGTACATACATATATATGTGTGTGTATAGACATACACTTATATACACATACATACATACTTTTCTGATTCCAGTCCTGATAACAGAAGAGTACCCAATTTATTATTATGTTTTAGATATTATTGTGTTATATCCAGATTTGTCTATCCAGCATGGCATGGAACAAACAAATTCATCAGATTATTTGATATTTTTTCATTCACTAATAATTTGATGTAAATTACTGCAACAGAAGAAAGCTTAGTGAAACTTCTTTCTATAAAGTTAAATGGATATTTTTTGAAAGGGTCTGGAATCTTCCAAATTGTTGACATTATCTTCTTAAAAGTAATTTTCAAACCATTTTAATAAATTGTCAAGTGCTTTTCAAGGTAGTTTGTACAGTTTTTGCTGTCTATGAAAGTACTGGAATATTTAATGGCATCCTTAAATTCTGTGGCACATGACATTGGAACCATTAGGGTATACCATATATGCTCATATTATCTCTAAACTTGACTTTCAGGAGGGTCCAAAAAACTGTAAGGGAAAGATATTGACCCATATCATACTCACAGTAGTATTGTTATGAAGGAAAATGGAATTACTATGTGATTATAGGAAAGGGACTATGATCTTGTCTATATATTTTTTTGAATCCGTAGATATCCGCTTGGGAAAATGTGTTAAAAAATGTCATTTAGAAAAGTTTTTAAACTAATGAGCTTATTAAGCGCAGTACACAGAACTGAATATGATTTTGTTGTGTGAGGAAAATATTTGCAGTCCTGATGGAGAAAACAACAATAAGTAAAACAATAATTCATTACACATTGGAAAGTTGGGTGGCAGAAGATGCTGTGTATGCAGTAAGTAGAATGTATGTCATGTTATGATGATATAAAATATTAAAATCTGTGTGTTCAACAATCTGTATGTTCAATTAATGGGTTTAATAACAATTGTTAAGAAATTACTGCTTATTACATGTCATACGTATCCATTTTTAAGAAATAGCTTAAAGTTATGTAGGGTATGTACATAAGAATTGTGAATTTTTTTGTGCGTTATATGAAATGCTTAGTTTTTTTCATCATTTGTCATTTTTTTAACTTCTTTTGTCCTTCAAGAGTTATCGTGGAGCTTCTCTCAGAGAATAAGTGAAAGTTTTCAAATTTAGAAACTGATCGGCTTATATAATATAAGCACAAAATTTGCATGGTAATTTTTGGATGAAAAATTAGGGTATGTAGTAATAATTATATGTGCATATATATGTTACACTCAAGAGCCAAAACATTATGACCGTCTGTCAATAACGAGTTGGGCCACCTTTGGCGTGCAACACAGCTTCAACCCGCCTTGGCATGGATGCCACAAGTCCTTGATAGATGGCTGGAGACAGATTGTACCAGATGTTGTAGCAACGGTCACGCAAATCTGAGATATTGCGAATTGGTGGTCTTTGACCTCTGAGCTGCCGTCCCGTGACATCCCAAATGTGTTCTATCGGATTGAGATGCAGTGAGTTAGGCAGCCAGGACATTAACTGGAAATCAGCATCATGTTCCTCGAACCACTCCAACACAATTGTAACCTTGTGACACGGGGCGTTTACCTGTTGGAACATTCCATTTCCAGCTGCAAAAACAGAGGCCATGTAAGGGTGCAACTGGTCTGCTCTACCACAACCATGGGTCCCATAGACGCCCAAGAGAACGTCCCCCAGAGCACAATACCGCCACCACAGCCTGTGTATGGCCTACTGTGCATTGAGAGAGCAACTGTTCGCCTGGAAGACGGCGTATCCTGACATGGCCATCGGCGTGATGAATGACAAACCGTGATTCAACTGGCCAGGCAACTCTCTCCCAGTGATCCATGGACCAGTTGCGATGTTCCCGGGCCCAGCGCAGGTGCAGTTGGCAATGACGCTTTGTCAGGAAAGGCCCATATCCAACAGTGTCCGCTGAACAGTGTGCTCCGATATTTTTCTACTTGGTCCTGCGTTGTATTTGGCTGTCAGTTGAGCCACTGTCTGGCTCCGGTTTTGCTTCACCATGTGAGACAGTCTCCAACGACCTTTTTCTTTGATAGTGTGTTAATATCCAACACCATGTTGTCTACTGCTGGTTTCATCATCATTCATTCACTTTTCATACATACTAACAACTGTAGATCGCGAACAACCCACAAGTCGTGCAGTTTCGGAAATACTTGTTCTGAGCCTTCGAGCCATTACAATCTGCCCTCTATCAAAGTCGCTTAGATCCGCAGCCTTTCCCATCACACACAGAAGTAAGTGAAAGAATGATTCTTCAGACTCTCCAGCAGCAGTTAAATACCACTTCCACCTGATCACGTGCCTTCCACGTTATCCAGGCGCGTTCTTCGCAAAATGTAGGGCTGGTCATAATGTTTTGGCTCATGAGTGTAAATATTATGTTAATATATTGGGTACAATGTAATTTATTTTAAATTATACTATAATATTTCCAACGTGCTCAAGGCCTGCATGCAACATGCTCAAGGTCATGCAACATGCCAAAACTGCAGCATTTTCATTCTTTACTTCATCTGTGTAAATTCATGCCAACTCCAACTTCGTTTGAGTGTTAAAATGCATTTCTGTATGTATGTCTTGTATTTATGTATAACAATTAAACTTATACTTTTCACATTCACATAAAGATACATTTTTTAAACATGCAGCTTAAAACAATACAATGCACATCAAGGGGGGGGGAACTAAAATGTTTCAGGTTTTAAATTACATCCAAAGGAGCTTTTTTTTTTAACTTTTTGTGTGTTACCATTATATATTAAATATCATGTTCTTTGCACTTAAACCATAAAATTCAGTTCAACAGCAATATTGCAAAATAATTTTAAAATGAGCATATCTTTAAAATTTCTGATACACAATTCCGCACTCTGCAGGTAAAAAGTTTTTTTTTTCTCCCATAGAGTGTTGTCATTGCTCGGTTTTAAATATTTTGAGTTAGTTCATCAGAAATTCGTTATATTTTACAAAATATGAAATAGATAATAAAACGAATTCCAAATTTTTGCCTCCAGATGCGCATATTCGGGTGGAAACATACGTTATTCAAAATTGGATGGTTCTAAGTACTGTTGTTTTATCACATTTGGAGAAATATACATACATTTATGCAGCTTCTTCATTATTTAATTTCTTTAAATATGATACAGGGCTGCAATATTTTGTGGCAACACTTTGAAAAGTGATTCAGACTTTTAATGTTTCGAATGCAAAATCTCAAAATGAAAACAATAGTTCTTTAGGGACAAAGCCCCTTTGAACTAAATAGAAAAAGAAAAGGAGGGAGTTAAATCTGAAGTGCCATTTAAATTATTAAAAATTAGTCTTGAAGTATATGAGAATTTGAAAAATTAAGCTGTTATGTGTAAACTACCATCATGTTTTTCATGCTATCGTAATCTGAGTTAATAAATATGAAATTTTCATGTAAATATCATATATATCCTGAATTTTCAGATTTTTCATAGTATTTTGTAATTTCTATTTTAATTTTTAGATTATTCTTCATATTTAAATAAATTTAATTGTATCTTTTGCTAGAATTTTTATGAAAAATACTATGCAAAATAATTTTATTTTAAAATTCATACCATGACTTTGAAGCTTGCATTATTATCTCTCAGTTTTATTTGACTTTTGGAATACTAGATATAGGCATTTTTCCAGAGGTGCATGAAGTAACCTTCCCTTATTTTTGCTTACTGACATATGGTTTCAATGCAGAATAATCCTTTTCCCTTAAATAATAATAAAAAAAAAAAAACTGATATGCCCAGCATATAATCTCTTGCTAGTTCCATGTTTTTAATAGCAATCAGCTTTAAGTAAAGTAACACATCCAGTTGATTGTTTGTGAACAAAATTTGTTGTTCAAATAAACAGAAATGTCTGTAAAACAAAATTTTGAAATATATTTTAACTGTAATTGGTATTGTATAAAAACTGGTTTTTCTAAATTTATATCAACATAATTAAATGTTTGACCCCTTAAAATTTTTATTAAAAATTGTGTTTCATTAGGTAGTTGGATAACAGATTTTTTAATTAAAGAAAATTAAGTGTTTATAAAATATTTAAAATAAATATTCTGAAACAAACACCATAATTTTAATTTTCTTTAATGTAATTTTTTTACTAACAACAAATCTAAATTCATTTTGATGTGCATGTGTATCCTCATGATAGTTAGATATCAATAAACAATGTTTTTAAAATTACAGCTGGATAGTGACTACCATGCATTCCAGGATAAGTTAGAATTAAAACAACAAGTGTTTTCAAATTTGCTATTCCCTTTTGTCCTTAGCCATCATCAATATTGCATGAAAGTAAAAAGTGCATTTTTTGGTAACTTCTCTGCATTATAAGTGTTTTGAAGTTTTACAAATGAAGCATTGTTATAAAAATTATTCTCTTAGGTGACTTGATACAAATAAATATCTTGTTGAGATGTGAGGGAAATAGCCTTAATATATACTGCATTATTCTAGATTATAGCGATTCTGTATTTTTCCACTAAAAACCTGATAAGAGTTTTAAGCAAAGTACCATATAGAGTCATAATCTTATTACCAAATATTATTCTCAGTGATGATTGTGTATGTATAGTATATGTATACATGAATTTTATACACCAAATTAGTGTAGTTTTGGTTTACATCATTATCTAATTTTTTGCAAAAATCTGTTCAAAACTTCAAGTAAAGTATCACTTCCAGTTAATCAAAATTGTACATGTGTTTTTTCCTATTATATAAAAATAAAATAAAAGTTTTAAATACTAAAACTGCAAAATTCTTGATTATATTTTAATGTAGTTTTTGGTGAAATTTATTATGAGCTTTAAGTAAAGTATTATTTCTTGTTCTCCAAACCTAAAATCTAATCCACTTTTAATATGAATGCAGAAAGCTGAAGTGTAGAATATAGCAATTTCTGGGAGTTTCATATAAGAGTTATCAGAGATAAAAAATCTTCACACACACACAGACATACATAATTCGTGAAATGTGACTCTAATTCATGCTTATTCGTTGAAAACTGCCGAATTTTTGGACCAAAAACATTACCTCCCTTACCTATGTATATAGATTGGCAGAAGGTACAAAGTACTACGTAATGGAAGAAAATCATAATAAATGCATTATAATGTATCCAGCCGCCATCTATTTAAATGCAGGTGTTGATCTTAGACAATGGCATTAAAGAATTGAATTTGACTAATTGGAAAATATGCAATATAATGTTTATTTAGTTGTTTTATTAAATCTATCGATTTTACATTGTTAGTAATTTTTTTCCCTCCTTCTTCCTTTTTTATTTTGAGGAAGTATAGTTTGAATCCTTGGAGACTGTGAAAATTTTTGTAAAATCATTAGCATAAATCCCAGTTCACAATTTTGCAATAACTGTAATACCTAATGCATGAACACATGACACTCTATGCATCAAATAATATTATGTTAAAATCATAGGCCTTTATTGCTAAGGCGATCATACGTCCTGAATTTCCTGAGACAGTTCCAAATTTTCAGTCTCTGTCCTGATTTTTTACAACTCATTTTTTGGTCCTAAATTTACAGCATTTGATCTGAATTGTCCTGAAAAACAGTAGTGTGAGAATATAAAAGTTTAAATGCATGTATTAAATTTAAGTAGTATAGATTGCAAACTGAGAATACGAGCATAAGTTAAGAGATGCACATTATACTGGCAGCATAAACAGAGGATTCCCCATCTAACATTTACTTTAGAAAATTTATAATGTGGGAATTCTGTTTCTTTCCCCAACATAAATGAAACTTTTGCTCGCTGCTCACAGTTGCCCTTCAGACTTTCACTTACAGACAGCATTGCAATTTTTAATTTATTTCTTAATTCAATTGTGATTTAAATTTATAACATATACATGCATTTTTTTTAACTATCAGTGGTGCATTATGTACGTAAATATGTATCATCACCTTATAACTGGTCATCTAAGAATAATACTTTTGTCATTTACCGAAATTTCGTTGTAGATATATACATCTAAAATAATCTTTCTTTTGTCGCATTAAGATCGTAAAATTCTTACTCCATCATCAATTTAATTTTACATAAGGGTTAAAAATTTTTTTTAAAAATCTGCCGAAATGATGATGTGTAAATAATGTTTCTCGTTTGGCAGCAGCATATATTTTTTAATTATCAATGGTGTATTACATACGTGCGAAGGGTACATATTACTGCAATTTAATTTAATCTATTGTTTATTTTTACCATTGATTTTTTTTTAGTAATGGGCTCAAAAAAAAGTGTACATTTAACAAAGACCTATGGAAGGAATACCTATTTATTGAAAAAACTAAGTGATTCCTATGTATGGTACAATACATGTTCTTCAAAATTTTCAATAAGCCATGGTGGATGCAGAGATATTAAACTTCATAGAAATAGTAATAAACATAAAATGTCAAACTTTGCTGCTGCATATAATTTTTCCAACAAAAGGAGAAATTGGGTGACAAGGAAGAAAAATTAGCTGAAGTAGAAAGTACTTTGGCATACCATACTATTTGCCACAAACTCTGTGGATTGTATATCCAAGTTGCTTCAAATGGCATTTGAGCCTAAATTTATGTGTGCATGAACCAAGGCCGAAATAATAAATGTTTTCATGCCTTTCACTTTAAGAGCTTTGCACAGTGTTTTGGAAAAATGTTCATTTGTTTCAATCTTAACTGATGCATTCAGTCACAAGGAAATAAAGCTCTTTCCTATATTTCTTAGTTTTATTGATTAGAGTTATTGAATTAAAGTAAAACTTTTAGAATTTAAACCCTTACCTGATGACATCCAGTATTGTCAGCAACTATTTAACTACCTGTCTTGAAGAAAATAATATAAAAGAAAAAGTTATTGGTCTTTGTGCTGATGCTCTGAATTCTAACTGTGGAGGAGCTTGGGGAAAATAATGTTTTGTTAACCTGAAAACAAAATCTTAACCATGGTTTAATTGGAGTTGAATGTGCAGTGCATATTCTCCATAACGCTATAAGAACATCAGTTGATGTTTTGCCAGTTGATATAGACAGGATTATGTCTAAGATATATTTTAAATCTTATCCTTTCTAACAGAAAGAAACAGAGTAGAAACATTGAAAAATTTCTTCAACTTTGTAGAAATCGATTTTTTAATGGTACTAGGGTATTCACAAATAAGATGGTTAGCATTACTTGCTGCCATTTAAAGGGTACTCAAAATGTTTTTACCTCTGAAGCCTTATTTGCACTCTTTAAGAAAAGTGCTCCATGCTTATTTCAAACTTCTTTGACAATTCACCGGAAGAAACTTGGTTACATTTTATTAACACTCAGGCTTCAGTATTTCATAAAGTTATTATAACAATTGAAAATCAAGTGGTGTCTGTATTTGATGTAATTGCGTCAATGGATGCTCTTAAAGCATCAATATTGATCAAGATAGAGGATAACTTTATTCCATTAAATGTTAAAAATCTCTAGAAAAACTTGAAGAGAACGAAGATGTGTCACAATACGAAGTTACTGAATTTTGAGAAATTATTGTGTTATTTTATCAAACTGCTCTTACTTATTTGGAAAAATGGACAAAAAATTATTTCAGGAGATGGAAATGTGCAGCTAGATCCTATTAAATGAAATCTTATCTTGGAGTCAAGTTGAAACAGCCCTTTTTTTTATTAATAAAATGAAACCAAATCATGAATTATTGGAAACTGATATATATGAGAAATATGTTTATATTAAACAATATATCATGGAGAAAAAAATATTGGAATGATAAAAAAATAAGATGTGCCGAGTTCAGAGGTAGATTTATTTTAATAAGAACCAGATTCCTTGTTCAAATGTTTTAAAGTTGTCAGAGTTGAGGTTTTTTTTTTTTTTTTTTGTCTTCCTGGCACTAATGCTGTAATGGAGCGAGTATGAACAGTCTTTCAACTAGTGATAAGACACAGCTTAAAGTGGACACCTTGAAGGCTATGTTAAATCATCAAAATAAATTTTAATGAAAATTGCATGGCATAAGAAAATCAAAAAAGAAAAAGATGTTCTAAAAAATATTCATGCTTCAGAGAAATATCAGGCTACTTTCATCAAAATATTTTAGAACGGTTTCAAATTTGTAATTTTGTTTAAAAATGAATACTGCGTTTTGATTTATTCTTTATTAAAAAAATTTATACCACTATTAAAAAATAAAACAGAAATTATATTTATATACATACCACCTCCAACACAATAACAATAATAATAAAATAATTTTATTGTAAAAATTATATATATATATATATAGCTTCCTGAATTTTGAACCTCAAAATCTGGTCACCTTATTATTGTTCATATATTTGTTGCCACAAAATTGATAAATATATCTTGCAGTTACATTTAGCCTCGTTATCATTTTAGAATGATTTATTTTGAATTGCAATCAGTTGTATTTCATTTCTATAGTAATTTAAGAATATTTGTTTAAAAATGTGTTTTTAAATTATTTTAGGGAGTGATGAATTAGTTAGTAAACTAATAAAGTTAAGATATGAGAGGAGAGAAGAATTTAGAGCTGCTGGGAAAAGTTCTACTACAAGAGGTGTTTGGGCGTAAGTGTTTAAAGGTTTATATAAAATTATTTTGAAGTTAATGCTCTGAGATGTAAAGTAAATAAAAGTACTGTAAAGTTTTCTCTAATATTTCTTATTAAAATCAGTTACAGACATGATTTGCATAAAGCTACCATCTTTGTATAAAGGAATACCAATGACTCCAATTACTGAATATTTGTGCGTTCAATAAGTATAGATTATAACAAAACATGTTATGCCTAAGTATGTATAGAAATTGTTGATTCCATTGTAATTAGGTACACCCAGTCAAAAAGAAAATGTGACAGTTATATATCTCCTATTCTACTGTACTGATTGACAAAATTCAGCTTGCATTTTTCATGTCTCACATGTGCAACTTAGAATGTATATTAGATTTGCACATAGTGTTGTTTTAACATAAGTATTCTGGCACAAAATCTGTCTATTTTGAAATGGCATACCATTTTTTTTATTATATATATATATTTCAATTCTGTGATACAAATTATGCCTAAGAATCAAAATGAAATTTAATCAGTAATTCAGAAATTTACCTTGGCACAACTCTGTGCCCAAAATAATTCACTTGGCAAACTTCTCAGTATTATGGCAAATTATGTCAGTTTCCCTTTCATTCCATGCAAGCAGAAAAAAATTTATCTTTTTTTTCCATATAATTTTTACTTTATTATAATTTTTAATCGCTGTTGTTATTTTTAGATTTCTTTGCTTTTTATAATTTCATTTTAATTATTTGAAATGCATGGTTGAATTACAGTTTTTCAAACAGTTATTTTAAGAATTTCTATTTATTCATTCTCTGTGATTGAGTACTTTAAATGTGTTTATTCATATAATTTTTTTTTAATTTAGTTTTATTTATTTGAATAGCATTTCTTTTAAAAGAATACTTTTTTTATCCAGTATCTGACTTTTAAAAATGTGTTTATTTTAAATCCTGTCTTTACATAGGAATATATTTTGAATATATTTGAAAAAAAAAGAGTCTTTGATGATAATTAGGGGTTTTTGAAACATAAAGCACAGTTTCATTTAAGAAATTTACTATGCATTAAAGGCCACGAAATATCTTTAGTCATATAACATCTTCAAAATCATCTTATCATTAAGCAAGATGATGATAATCTCATATTCTAGTATATTATGCTGCTGTTTAAAAATTTCTGTAAGAGCAGACAGTGTGTTTTATTAATATTTTTTACATACTTTGAAGTACTGAATGCATTTATGATGTACAATTTTGAAATAAGCAAAATAAATTTTGTTGCATATAACGTAAAGTTAAGTAAAATAGTAGATCATAAAATAGTGAAAAGAAAGGGGGGGGGAACTTTAAAGAACTCTTATGAAAGGGGTGGGAAACTTTAAACTTTTGATTAATATTCTTTATAAATTAAGAAAATATCTTTTCATGTATCATTAATAAATATATGGGGGGTCGTTTTGGATGGGGTCATAAAAGAGTCCCTTATAGTGTAGCGATAATTTATTAACAGGTTTAAGTTACACATGGACATTACATTTAACATAAGAAAATTATAGAACAAGAGTCTGATACAACCTATCAGGTGTGTCACTTGACTTTTACTGGTGTATTTCTCTGGCTACTCACCAGAGGGCACCCTCATTGTTACAGTTAGTCTCAACAGTTTATATTAGCAGCAGAGTTTATATTAAAGAATTGGTTACAAACTCTCCCTCTGGCTCCGCTGACGTCCCAGCAAGGAGACAGAACTGAAAGATTTGGGAGTTCTTGCAATATTGTGTCTGGTCTCAGGTTTTTTGATTTCCTGGGCAAGGGGACCTCTTTTTGAAGCATTGTTCGAAACCGCAAGTTGTTGATTAGTTCGGGAATGCAAAGTAACTTTTGGCGATTGACCTCTCTTCCTGAACGCAACAATGGGAGAAGTGCACGTGTCTTTGAAAGGTGTTAGCGCGGATGTTTGGTACGTCCCTAAGGGTTCTGATGGTTTATGAAGACATGAAATAACATAGGTAGTAGGTGATTTCTGTGTGTGACCGTCACGCTTGGGTATAAACTTTGAAGTCTTTTTGTTTTTTGCAATACTAACGGGATGTAAATTGACCCACACTTTATCACCTGGTGAATAAAACACTTGTCATCTTCCTTTGTCATATTGTTTTTTACATTGATCTTACTTCATTTCAATATGTTCTTGTATGTCCTTTGTAGCAGTTGTGAATTGGTTAAGATAAGGGGTGATTTCAGGAACAAAGTTATCATTTTCGAGCACAGCTTTGAAATTGTGGACAATGTTGTCAACAGTCCTCAGCTCTTTTCCAAACATTAGGAATGCTGGTGTATGACCTGTAGTGTCACAGATGGCCGTATTCATAGCGAAGTGAATAACTGCGAGTTTCAAACGCCAATTTTCGTGCCCATCTCCTACAAGGATTGTAAGACAAAGTTTTAAATCTCTATTTTTCCATTCCACACGATTAGATTGAGGAAAGTAAACTGGTATGAAGTTTTGATTGATATTTAATGTGCAGCAAACTTGCTGCATGATGGCACTGCAAAACTGGGTTTCGTTATTGCTGATGATTCTTCACGGTATACCATGCCTCATGAATACTTCTTCAATGAGGGTTATAGCACAGTCGTGTGCTGTAACTTGAGCAAAAGGAAATAATTCAACCCATCACATAGCACAGTCTTCGACAATGAAGATCCATTGTTTTCCAGTATAAGTTTTTGGCATGGGTCCAAACAAATCAGTAGATATGATCTCAAAACGTTGAGAACAGACAGGGGTTCTTAGCAGTCCAGCTGGCTTTTGGTTGGTAGCCTTGTAGCGGTTGCATTCAGGACAGCTTTTCATAGTCGGATATGTACTTTCTCATATCAGGCCAATAATAGCATCTGGCAATTCTTTGGAATGTTCCTTCCTCTCCATAATGTCCAGCCATTGGGTCATAATGGCGCTTTTGGCATTATGGATTCACGCTCAGCAGTTGGACTGACCAACTGGGCCTCTTCTGAATCAGAGTCAGGGATGTATCGGTAGAGAACACCTTGATTCATTAAGTATCTGCGTTCAGTCCAATTGGCACATACTTCAGTTTTGAGTTGATTCGAAACTTTCTATAATCTTCTTTAAATTTTCGTCTTTAAGTTGGTATTCACGCATGTCTTTTGGACTTCTTGTCGGCATGTCTGCTACAGATATATTTGAAATCTCGCAAGGTGAAACTTCATGTTTGGAGCTTGGACGGGACAGCATGTCAGCGACGACGTTTACCTTTCCAGGGATGTATTGTATTTTCAGGTTGAAAGACTGAATTTTGTATTTTCAGGTTGAAAGACTGAATTTCTGATGCCCATCTAGCAAGTCTTCTGGTTGGAAGACTTGAGGTTCAAAAGCCATTTTAAAGGTTAAGGATCAGATGCTATAGTTACTTCTGATCCTTCTACGTAACCACGGAATTTTTTCAGGGCCCAGACGACAGTGAAGGCTTCTCATTCAGTCGTTGGAATAGTTTTGTTCAGCCGGAGAAAGCTTTTGACCCTCCCCTTGAAGTAAAACAGCTCCAAGAGTATATTTGCTTGGATTGGTTTGAAGAGTATAAGGTTGAGTTCAATGTATTTGCTTCAACACAGGAGGTGTTATGAGGCAGTTTTTTAGAGTTGCAAATGCTTTTTGCTGGTTGAAACCCCATTCCCACTGGACGTTTTTCTTCGTTAGATCACTAAGGGGTCGTGATATTTCCATGAAGTTTTGTATATATCGTCTGAACCAAGAACACGTTTGAAGGAAGGATTGGAGTTTCTTGACGTTTTTAGGAGGTTGACTTCTCTGGGTAGAGGAAACTTTTTCTGGATCAACTTCGATTCCTTTTTTTATGATCCAAAATCCCGAATATTTCACATGAGAAGAAGTAAAGTAGCACTTCTCTCTGTGTGCATGAAGTTTGAAGAGCAAAAGTCTTTTGAAAATAGCTTTGAGATCGGAAAGGTGTTTCTCGAATGATTCTGACAAAACGATTATGCCGTCCAGATAGGTGAGGGTTAGGATATCCTCAAGTCCATTGCGAAAACGGTCTATCAATCTCTGGAATGTTGCTGGGGCGTTCCGAAGACAAAAGGGCATTTGTAAGAAACGATATGTTCCGAAGGGACATACAAATGCTGTCTTGTCTTGATCATCAGTATGAACCTTCAGTTGGTGATAACTTGCACGAAGATCAAGGGTTGACATGAAAGGAGTAGGTTTTGGCTCATGAAACAGGTCATCCATTCTCGGAAGTGGGTAGGAATCCCGAACTGTGATCGTGTTCAATTTCTGGTAATCTGTGCAGAGGCTTACAGTTCCCGAAAACAACTGGGGATGCGTAAGGTAATTCACATCCTTCAATTATTTCTCCAGATAAGAGCTTGTCAATTTCTTGCTTTAAGATTTCTTTCTTGGCAGAGTTCATTCTTCAATTCTGTATGATGGTACAGCTACTGGGGGATGGTTTCCAGTTTTAATTCAATGTTCTATGAAAGGTGTTGCTTCTTCCCCTGGTTGGAAGATAGTTGAATATTGACTCAATAATTCATTTAATTGTGATCTTTGATAAGGCGTTAGATGTTGTCCTTCACATTCTCTTCATAGTAAAGTATCACCTTCCAACGTACATTCGGTTTGATCATTGGGTTTAAAATCATCATCAATAAACTTCTGTTTGAAATTATCATGGTAAAACCACCATTGATTTAGCAGGTCTAAAACAATTCCAGCGCTTCTAAGAAAATCTGATCCTAAAAGTGTCCTGTTACCCTTTGCTGAGGGGAGCACAAATAAAGTTATGCGGAATGATCTTCCTTCAATGTGAATGTCTACCTGAGTCATGTGGTTCTCTTTCTCCCTTTGAATACCATTGGCAAGTTTGACTGCCATAAAAGTTTTCTTAAATTCTGTTCACTGTTCTTTCAAGAGATTATATAACATTTCTTCTGCTATAGTGTGAGTAGCGTCAGTGTCAGCACAGAAAATTCCCATAAATCCGTTAATTCTTACCTTTAAAAGAGTCATGTGAGGTGTCTCAGCAGGCAATGTATGTAAGTTTATAGCTTTGAAGTCGGCTGAATCTTTACATAAAGAAGAAGAGCAGGTTGGACACTTAGCTGTAAATTTTATGTTTTGAATAAAATAATGTTTTAACATTATGTTGTAACATTTTATGTTTTGAATATATATATATATATATATTATAGTAAACAGTAATTACTTAAAATAGTAATTTTAAGATAAAAATTATAATGTAAACAGAAATGTGTAAACAAATTAATGCTAATTATGAACTAATCTATAATATCATTTAAATTCAGTAGCATAAGTAAATCAAGTTCAACCAAATTTTTGAAAATAATTCTACTAATTAATAAAAATGAAACTAAATTTTATTAAAATGCATACATGAATGATTGCTGAGTAGGCCGGAGACAGACTTATCAAGGGGAAGTTGCCTTCAAACCTAGCTCCCCAATCATTCAATTCGTGTTTCGTCATTCATGTATTCAAGGGCAAAAGTTAAAACCAAAAGTAAAGAACATTCAAAAAAATTACCACCTAATTGGTTGAGAAATTAAAATTAAAAACCAGGAGTAAATAATCATAAATAGTGAAACTTAAAATTACTTCTACTTTAAAATGAGTGTAAAGATTTTATAGGTTATATTTCAGAAAAGTTTTTTGGAAAATTTATAAAAATTATTTAAAAATTCAAGTTTTAAAAATAAATCACAAAAAATTTGCCAATTGTATTATATTTCAAAGTCTGAAATTCTTTCAGACTTTGAAATATAATACAATCAAGTAAGAATCAAGTAAGTTTAACAAAAAGAAAAGATATAAATGTATGCCTAATTGAACAGTGAGGAGCTGAAATTTTGAAACCTAATTAAAAAAAAAATTGCAAATTTGCTAGGCGATAAAATAAAACACAGCCTGAGACATTTATCAACAGAATTTTAAAAATAAGGTTAGTTGTTAGGATGATAAGCTTCGAGTTTGATTTTATAGCACTGAAACTTCTAAAAAATGTTTATTGAATATAAAGCAAAATTAAAAAAATTTAATTAAAAAAATTTGGCTGTTTGTGATTTAAAAAAATATGAAATATTTTTTTTGATTCGTTTTTCAGATACTGTCATATTTAACAGAGTATAATATTTTTCACATCATGTACCTAATGTGATGATTTTAATATCTACTGCCCTCATGCTTAAATCAAGCAGGGGCTAAACTATAGATACGGATCATTGTTGCCAAGTTGCAAAAACTTGCCAAATCTAGCAACATAGCATTTTTGCCAATATTATATGCCAAGCTGCAAAAATTCATCATATGTGGGAATATATAACTTTTTTTCCCCCAAGATTTAGGCTTATCGTTTATATTACTTAACTGGGTTCTTTAGAAAATCACCATTTTACTGTTCTTCTCATTGATTATTGGCTGACATTGAAGCAGTTGAATGTATTGATTTCACTCATGTGATTAGGTTGCTAGATAAGGACAAATGGTATGTTATAGACTGTACATGCATGAGTTATGGTTTGATTTTGAATGTATATGAGTGCAAAAATAGTAAGAAATTAGTTGAAAGAAGAAATATGACAGATTTATGTGAAAGGCAATATCATGTGTCTAGCCCTTCCAAACATGATATCAAAGAGGTTGTAAGAAAGGGCTCTTGGTTTTCCAATGGATGAATACCTGTGAGTCTGATTCTTCAGGTAACATATTTATGGGGTCAGAAATGCATGAATCAGTTAATTATGGATGGGTTGCATATGAGTGTCTACATTGTAGACTGGAAGATGTTTTGTAAAGAAGTGTATGTGATGTGCTCAATAGAAAATGACATATGTGGAGAGTCAACAAACATGTATGAAACTGATGAAGGCAAGTTTGGGAAAAAAAGTATCATCATGGAAAGCATGTGGATGGTAAATGGGTGTTTGAAATATTGAAAGGGGATTAAGCAAATGCTTTTTCCATGTAATTGAAGCATGATCCATGCATGCCCGTTAAAGATGTTAAAAGAAAATATTTTGCCAGGTTCTATAATTATTTCAGATGGCTGGAAGTCATATAATTTTCTCATTGATGAGGAATTCATACATTTTTGTGTAAATCACAGTCTCATTTTTAAAGATCCTGAGAAAAATGCTTATACAAATTCTATTGAGTGCCCATAGAATGCTATCGAAATAAACAGGTACTCGTGGAAATTATTTATTCTAGTTGATCTCTGATTAATGCCTTTATACCTAATTCAGTTATTGATTCATTTGATAAAAAGGATATGAATTTAAACTCGAGTAAGTTTTTACCTTCTCTAGCAGTATTTCTCAGTCTCTGTAATCAGTCTGGTGCATAGACCACAAGTGGCCCTCAAAGCCTGCTTTTGTGATCCTCTTTAGATTTCCCCAAAAGACAAAAAATAAAAGTCAAACTGACTGTATATATCGTGCTCTTGCTGAAAATCTCAGGGTTTGGAAACTATACATGACAATTGTCTATCATTATTTCTTCCAAGACTAACATTTTATGAAATTTATTTCTGGTAACATTACTTCTAGACTTTCTGCTCTAGCTTTAGCAACAAATAATGGATTTAGGACACTATGAGTATAGTGCTTCGTACCAGCATATATCCAAACATAGAACAGTTATGCTCATCCATTTCATTAGTGTGAGTACCAACATTTCGTTATATTTTAGTTAATAAGATAGATTTTCTAAACTGTAATAATCTGGAACTATTAAAAAGAAGTATAAATTTTCTTATGTTAACTTAATATCAGTATAATATAAATTAATTTTAATTAATTGTGTTTTAAAATTATAAATATGCTGGTAGTAAACATATGCTAAATTGCTTTAGAAGGAAACTATAGTAAGTGATCCAGAGAACATTTTAGTTTATAAAAGTGGTACCTATTTGAAAAAAGTATGAGAAATGCTGCTCTGTAACATAAAAATTGTATTTTCTTTGTGATGTCCTCGCTAGTTGTATCATGAACGGGAAGAATATGAAGAATGAGGAACTGAAGTGCTCTAGAGCAAGAAAGGTACTTATGTATTAGTTCGTTGACTGTGAAAGTTGACTACTTTGAAACCATGAAAGTTGGCTGAGATTCTGCCAAAATTACACTAATCATTCTTATGGAATTCAGAAGAAACAGCAAGTAGTTGATGCCTCTTTAATAAGAAATCAGTACTCAACTCACTTTATAACAAGGCTTTCATCAATTTTTATTATTTTGTTAGGTCCTCTGATTTTACCAGAAGCTCTGTTTAGAATGCTGCGAGTACAAACTCCAGCAAGTAGTTTTGTCAGCTGCATTCAACTGACCATATCATTTCTATAAGACTTTTTTTTTGATGGTAGGATCTCAAAACATTGAAAATAATCCACTACTTGCTGTTCTGTGCAGGCATGCATTAAGTTTCAAAATTAAAAAAAAAAAAAAAACCACAGCAATAATGGTTAATTTATATCTTTGTTGATAAAAAAAAAAGCTTATTGAGAATCAATTGGGATAATATAAACAAAAACACAGATGTTATGTTGTGACATCATGCTCACCCATAACTGGCACTAAACCAAGCTGCTTGGTGACAGTTTCATGGGCAAGTGGATATATAAGTACTACAATAAATGAATATTTATTGCCTTTGTTGTGGCGGGAAATAGCCATAACTGTATTTTCCAGTTTCAGAATTTTTTTTTAAGTATTTGTAAATTTCGTTTTCAGTTTCGATTTAAGTTAACTATTTATTTTAAAATGAAGGTCTTAGTAATTTTTCTGTTTTTCAGGAAAGTAGTTCAAGATTTGGGCATGGAAGATAAAGTCAGTGCTTCACAAGCTCGTAAAAAGTGGCATAATCTAGTTCACAGATTCAGAGTATGATATTTATTCCTTTAAAGTATAGCTTAATATGCTGAATTTTTCTGGTATTTTAAGACTGGTTTGAAATATTATTAGAATGCTGTACCACCAGTAGATATACTTGGATCACACAGCTTGTTTATCCAGGAATAAAAATGGGTGTAATATGTAACAGAAATGGTTTATTTTAAATTTAAATATTTTTGTATATCTTAAAATGAAAATATGTATTATAAAGGGACATAATTATTATTATTTTTTTTACTGAACTACGTTTTATCGTACCTAGTCATTCCTGTTTTATGATATACATTTTTGGTACTTACGTATTATGACGACTACCTAGATATCTCGCCAAATCCAGCGACCTTTGTATGTTACACAGGTTAAGCCTAACATTGGTTATAAGCGGGATTTGAACCTGAGCCCTTCGGCACGGCAGTCGGCGACGCTAACCACTATACCAGTTGGGCGGCTATAAAAAAAGGTTAACCCTAATATAGGTTATAGAGGGCGCTGAAATAACTGCCATTTTCCTTATCATTAACGTCAATATTTTCTTTTAACCAGTTTTAAGTTAGTTAACTATATTGTGCTGCCATCTGTTATTTAAAGTTAACACTAAATGCCTCTCAATTTTTTAAAAATTTGTACGCATATTATGTATCAAAAATATAATTTATTTATGTAACTTTCACTGAAGCTTATTCAGAAGTAAGTTTAATAATTGTTAATTATCATTTACAGTAGTAAAAATAAAAAAGATTAATTTTTTCTATTCGTATTTGGTATATCATTTTTTTATATGTATACATATATATATATATTCGGGATTTTAGTATTAAGTTTTTGTTCTTTTATAATTCGGGCTTGCGTTTTTAAAAGAATTTAAATTAATTTGCTTTGATGAAGTTCTTTTATTTAATTTATAAACATAAACTAAAAAATGCCAATGAAGACTTTTATCTCCAAATGTCACCAAGGTAGTCGTCATAGTACTAAGTACCACATTTTTTATCCCACTTAGATGACAGATTAGTAATTTTCTAGTATCTGTTATTATATATACAATCATTTGTATTCATTTTGATCATTATCATAATAATGTCTGAAGTTTCATTTAACAGATTGATATGTTTATTGGAGACGTCAAACAACAAGAATCAGTGTAATACTTGTAAATTTACCATATCTTATCTCGTTCATTTGCACATAGACAGCTGAAGTAGATGGTTCTATAGTTAAACCATTGAATGCAGTTCTGCAAAATTTACAAATATAATACTGGTTCTAATTGTTTGACTTTTCCAATAATCATCATTCGGTGTGTTATTTTAACCTAGATTTGATATATTGCTGTATTAGGCTCAGAATAAAAACTATCATAAATTAATAAATTACTGCTAACTTGATTAATATTATTAAGAATCATAAGTTAATAAATTATAAGTGAGAGTGAATTTTTTTTCCTAAATCCTCTTCCTGGAACATTTTTGCTCAGAAGATCAGATTAGCCTTATTAACAGAATAGTTACTCATTAAGTATACTTTACTTCTGTTACTGAAATATGCATAACTATTGCTGGATGAATAAAAACTCTATATCAGCTTTAATTAAATAAAATCATAATATTTTAATGTTTATATAATATTTTTAACATTAGAAGATTTCTATCAGGTGACCACCCTTAATATCAGATGACTTTGATCTTGTATGGAGATGTCACTTTAAAGAACATGATTAATGTTGATAATTCAATACTGTTATTTAATTATATTTTTAGAAATGTTATTTACTTTCAGAGGCTTAATAATCTGAAGAGTGTTATCTCTATGATAGGTTTTCTCTATGATAGGTTTCACTGAATATTTATTTATTTTCATGTAACTGTTCTATCATTTGAGATTCAGTAGTTGATGCTTCGGACTATAGCATCATAAAATTTTCAAATAATAGCCAGTTATATTTATAAAGCTTAATTAGTTTAGTAGATTCCTTAATTTAGGAGATCATTAAGAATAATATTATTTCCACATAAAAAATATCTATATGTGGGATCAATCTTTCTGCCTTTAAAGTTGAAAGATTTCACCATGTTCTAATGCCTGATTTTTCTGTCTTCATTAAAGTTGTTTATGTAATTTTTTTGTAAGCTAATGCGTTGAAACGTATATTGCCTAGTTTCAAAATATCCTCATCTAATGATCTAATTTTTTCTAATAATAGTAAATATAACTATATCAAAATTATCTTTTAAACCTGTCATTAATTTCTGATTGATTATTAATTAATGAAAAATAGTCAATAAGAATAGTGCTATAATATACAATTTTTTTTATTTATTTTGGGGACATTATGAATTTTCAGAAATGCTTAAAATAATTTTAATCCGTATCCGAAACTTTTATCTAAATTCAACTTAAAATGTCATTGCTGTATTGAGCAGTGAAAGAAATTAATAATATAGTAAAAAAAAATAAATCATTATCAAAATTTTCAAATGTTTTTTTGAATCTGATTTTATAAAAATGCATGGATTTTGTGGTGATTCATAGTTTTAAAATTGCATCTGGGAAAGTACTTAATTTTACTTTTATCAGTTTATTAACAGAGTAAATTTAGCTTTATGGCACAGAATGTGTGTGTTAATTTAACTATGAGACAAATAATTAGCCTTCCAGACAGCAAAGTGGTTGTGATGCTGACTGCGTACCAAAGGGCCAATTTGAATGCTCGAGAAAGAATTGAGTTTTTTTTTTTTTTCATTAATCACCTAACCTTTGACACTTTCACCGTATGATATGCAGTATGTTAAAAAAAAAAATTATAAGAAATGGAAACTTCGTAACTATGATCAGTTTATATATGAAGCTAGGTCATTTTAAGATATCTTAAGAAGTTGTTCAGTTTATGCTGCATATTTATTCCAAAAGTCAATACCTTTTATCAAATTCAATGTCTTCATTTGACTTCTGTTATTTTAACTTTGTTGTTTTAAGTTTGTTTTTGCAACTTTGCTGTGTTTTTTTTTAACTTCAGTTGCACATACAGCTGGTTGCTTTTATAATCCTGAGTTCTGGTTAAATATATATTACTGATTGCTAAAGAGTAAAATTTTAATGGTATTTTCTTTGATTGATTCTTTTGATTTGGTATAATTTGAGTCGCAGAATCGAAATATGGAAAACAATTGGCATGTCATTTCAGAAAAAGTCCGATTTTGTGTCAATATCTATATTAGAATAATGCTATATATGTAAATCTAATATATATCCTAAGACACGCTTTCGAAACATGAAAAACTCAATTTGAATTTCGTCAATCGACCCAGTAGAACGGGTGATATGGAACTGTCCCCCCTTTTCCTCTTCTTCTTTTCTTTCTTTCTCTCTCTCTTTTTTTTTTTTTTTCACAGTGTACATTAATGATATTTATGTTTTTGTGGAAACAGTTATCTTTAACTTGTGAAATTTGTATTCCATCAACTGTAATAAACCAATACATCTGTAAAAATTCTTGCATCAATTTTGATGTTTGTTGCTGTTACTAATCTTTTTAAAAGTATGATTTGTTTTCATAGAACCTGTATTTTTTTTCTATATAATTGAAAGGCAAAGAGTTTTTTGATTAGATTTTCTTATAAAGAAAGAATTTTGTTATTATAGGTGTCACTGCTTCCAGAGCCTCTGTGGCTAAAGTATTATTATTCTTGATATCCTGTACACATTTATAGAAATAGTTTTACTATTTTATTTTATATGAAATTAGAAGTATGCATAAAAAAATTGTTTTTATAAAATTATGAAAAAGCTAATTTTATTAGAGAGGCTATAAAATGGTAATCGACGATCTACCATTACTTAAAACCATAGCCCGTTACAAATACATTAATTTTGTGTTATAACAAACAATTGATTCAAGGTTTTCGCTTATAAAATATAAGAAGTTATACTAGTAAAAATTTGTCTATTATTTCTTCTACAACTACCTATCCTCGCTAAATGTTGCAATAGTCCATTTATTGTTTAATATTGAAAGGCAGTAGAACAAAGTAATATTTGTTTTATTTTGGATTTCTAAGTCATGGTTTTTATTCTGAATCTTCCTTTTGCAGTGTATTTGTATTTTGAAAAGATGCTTTCCATATGTATGTTTATTTATTTTAATGTTATTTTGGATCTGTTAAAAAATTTCTTAATCTCTGATTTAGTTTTGGTCGTCTTTTTTATGCAAAATGTTATTGAAATTTAAATTTTTATTTCTTTTTAGTTTGTTTTAATTGTGAATAAAAATAACAGCAGATTCAGTACATATTTATTATCATGCTAACTGTTAAAGTTGGAAATCATTGTATGAGAGTTGGCAGAGATCCTGCCAAATCAGTCTTGTAGAATTCAAGTGCAAGTGATTGGTATAAGTTGCACCAATCACTCTTGCAGAATTCTAAAGGAACTGCTGCTTCTTTATTTAATGAAGAGTTTATATATCACTCTTTATTTACTTATATAATCGACAGGTACAGTTACAAATTCAGTACATAAAACCTATATAAATATTAGCTCAAGCGTTTAGATAAACTGACAAAGTAATTCATTAAAACTTGCAGCAGTTATTCCAGTAGCAAAAAATTTCTGATGGTATTTAAAATAGCAACAAAATAGTCATCCTCCAGTTTTACCAGAAGCTTTGTTTATAATGTTATCGATATAAACTTAGCCTGGTAATTTTTCCCATCTGTTACTGTTTTGTTGGCAATATTCAGCTGTTCTTTTCTCTATTTAGCAACTCTCAGTCAGCTGTAAATGAACTGAGTGCAGTCATAAATGTGATTCTATAGCCCTGTCTGGTTACAATTTTTCACACTACATCGCTATTATTTATCCATTTTCAAGTATCATATTGTATCCATTAATATGCACTTTTTTTTATAGCAGGACCCCTATAATCTTGAAAATAATCCTCTGCTTGCTGTTCTGTAGAAGGCAGATCCCATATTGTTGTAATTCAGCAGTAACAGTTAATTTATATCATTGATCATAAAAACGAAAGGTCTTATTGAGAACCAATTGCGGTTTCATCAAATGAAAGTGCAGATGTTATGAGTGTTCTGGCATCACACTTATCCATAATTGGTACTAAATTGTACTGTTTGGTGACAGTTTCATAATGGATGGGATAATATGTAAGTACCCTGATGTATCTAAAATGGTATGGGGAAACTATATATTTAGTATTAGGCTTTATGTCAGAAATCATCTATGCATCGAAGGACAATCTTACCTAATGATTTTGAAGTTTAAACCCAAGTACATTTTGCAAACCATGCAAATGGTAGCCAAGCTAATAATGCACAGAGTGATTTAGAGTGCAAAAGAAAGGTTATACCTTTAAATACGTACATATAAGGTATACTGCTTGGCTGTTATGCCACTTCAGACTGTGTATGTGGTGGTATTATATTTTTCAGTAATTCTGAGAATGCTGACAGATCCAGCTGAGAAAGGTATAATCAGTTAAGTGAATCTGGCAGAATCTGCATCGTTGTCTTCAGATAAGTGGGCTGGTCTTATGGATGAGTCACTTGCTACACAGATGAATGTAATGACATAGCTGTATGATATTGTTATCCGTGGTTCCATCAGGACATCCATAATTGTCATGAGGGTATAACAAGACTTAAGAAAAGTTTGTGTGACAGTGAAAGCAATAATACACTGGTCATCAAAATTAAAAGATAATGACAGAAATAAAACATACTGATACTTAGTGAAAAATTATTAATAGAAATTTGCACATAAGCATTAGTTAACATAAATTAGACTGTTCAGCAATTGATTATTTGGAAAATAGTAATATTAAAAATAAATTTATGGAAATTGGAAAATGATGGCAAAATTAAGTCACTTCTTGTGGGAAAAGTGTTCTTTATTATGGTGTATGGTCACCTTGGACATGTATGAATACCTCACATCTTGATTTCATAGACTTTACCAAATTATTGATCAAGTCTTGTGAAACTACATGCCATTCTTCTAAGTGTACTTTTCAGCTCCTGGAGGGTCTGGGGAGGCATTTGGCCTTTTGAAATTTGGCATCCCAAGGCATCCCGCACATGCTTAATCGGATTAAGTCGGGTGGTTAGGTGGCCAATCAATTTGAGTGTATTCTGTTTGCAAGTATTCTGACACTACATATGCTCAGTGAGGCTGAGCATTGTCATCCATTAGCAAAAACTCTGGGTCAAACAGTGTAACTTGATGTTCTAATACCTCATGGCAATTTGATGTGGCTGTTTGTCATGATTCCTTCCAATACCATTAAACTGTGGTCATGGAAACGAGATATTTCATTGGCAAGAGAAAGCAAGTTGCTTGTTCCTTCCTCTCTTCAGATCAAAACCGATATAGAATCACTGTTCAGACTATATTTGGACTCGTCAGTAAACAATATTTGGGCCCATTTGTCTTGGCTTCATTGAACATGACAGTACCAGTTTAAACGAGCCTCTTTGGAAGCTGGAGTGAGTGGGAAACTAACCATTGGTTTTCTTGTATATAGTCCAACCTTGTTAAGCCTTCCTGCAGCAGTAGAATGGCTAATTCAAGTTGGTGTGACAGCCTGAAGGTCTGAAACCAAGTCTTTTGTAGTTGCTTCGCAGTTTCTTCGAGCCCACAGTGACAGAAAACGGTCTTCTGATGCAGTTGTTGCTCTTGGTCACCCTTGACCATGCTGTCTATCAACTAATCCAGTGCTTAAAAAGTGGCTCCAAACTCTTGATGTAACACTTTGAGGGATATTCAAATCTTTGACGACCTCCATTTGTTTTTGACCTCCCTCGATTCTGCCAGTTATTTGCCACTTTTGACTGTCCTTCAAATGATGCCTTTGAGCCATAACTATTGAATACTGATCACTCTCAGAAATCACATTCACTTTAAACAACAGTGCTGACCCGGATCCCAACATGTATCCATTTCGCATCACATTGTCAATCACCGAATTTGCATATTTCCGGTGCTAACGTATGTGAGGAAGTGCAATTTTGTGTTCAGTTGTATTTAATCAGCATAAATAATTATAGCACTGGTCATTGATTGTAACATTAACTTAGTAAGTATAATTTTTCGTATTATCCTTTAATTTAGAAGACTAGTGTAAGTGCAATGAAAAGGGTGTATACCTAAAGCAAAAGTATTTCATACTAATTATGCAAGAAAAAGTACTAAATTTATATTTGCTTTTGTTTTCCTCTCTTTTATGGCATTTACAGTATTACTTTCTTTCTATAATAGATAAACTTAACCTAAAAGTGCCAAATTAACATATTCCCAACAAGTATGAAAACAAAAATGCCATTATTCACCTAAGTATAGACATCTATGTATGAATCATCTGTTTTTAGTAATTTAATATTTTCCATTTGCACATACATATTTTAGTTATCTCAAATGCAAATTGTGTATAGATACTTTTCTAATTTAATATGTTAATTGCATATTATCTTTAATTTTAAGACAACCACTGGGAATATTTGTTTATTATCTTTGGCAAACTTTGTTAAATTAACATATTTTAAGAAATAGTCAGATCTGACACTGTTGAATGTTTTAATTTTTCCTTTGTCAAAACGAGTCATTTTTAAAGGAAGTTCATAATTTATTTCTTAATTAATTCATATTCATTATCATTATTGGAAATATTCTTTCCGTAACTGCTGTTGAACAAAGGAGACACAAAAGAGCTTTAATTAATTCTGTTAAATCAGAAAACATTTGATTTTCACAACAGTTTTCATTTAAAAAATTTTACTTCGAAACTTGCAAATTCTTGACTTTTTTTTCAGTGCTTCTACAGCCTAGATAGATCTGTTAACAAGCTCTGTCAAAATCTTCATAGCTATTTTATTCAATATAGATATGGGAAATTCAAAGTGAGTCCTATAAAAACGCTCCAATCTGCACATTTAAAAATTTATATTGCTAAAGTTGTTAATGGAAAATCTTTGAAATTCTCTTGAAAACATGGCTGTTTTCAAGAGAATGTTTGAATGTGTGTATTTGTTACCTTTAAAAATAACAATGAAAAATGGACTGTAATATTACTGGTTTATTTTACAATTCTAATCACATGTAAGCCATCTTTCCAAGCGTCGACTTACTCAGCCAACACAACAACAACAAGAAAAAAGCATGCATTACAGGGTTGCTGTAATGATAGTACATGCCATGCAAGACACCGAGAAAAGAAAACATGAAGTAATTTTAGAGCTAAAATGTCCTAAAGACACAACAATGGCTAAGAATTCAATATAGAGAGATTTTGTGTTTTTTTATGGAACTTCAGTTTCAGTAAACGCATTTCAAAATAGCTTGCACTCGCATTCCTAAATCTATCCTATTTCTAATGTAATATTGTGAGCTAGATTTATCTTCTGGCTGATGTTATTTATAAAATATTAAGATTTCAAATGAAAGAGAAACATAGAATGTAGAGCTTAAAATTAGCCCCCCCCCCCAGAAAAAAGCTTATTTGGCTTAGATTTTGAGCAAAACTCTTGTTGATTTCCAGGGTGATTATATCTTTGTTCTTCGAGGGCTCCAGAAAATTGTTAATTAAAATATTTGTTAAAGTTCTCCGTTAGAAGTATTTTCTTCCCCTGTCTAGAGAAAAATGGAGAAATCTGTTTCTGATCACCCTTAAAATCAATAGAATTTTATTGAAAATATATGGCAAAACAAAGGCTGCTTTTTTGCCTAATTAAAAAAATAAAATTTAAAGTTAAGTTTTCATAAAATATTTCGTGATCATTTTCATTTCATTTTCCACTGATCAAATTAGATGCTGAAGATGACAGATCTAATTTCATCAGTAAAAAATGAAATGAAAATAACCAAAAGTGATAATTTTAATTTAGATTTACTATTTTTTTGTAGGGTGAGTGTTAAGATATAGTGTGCTGTGTGCCTTAATTAAGAATTTAATAGCTAAATGTTATACTTGGTTTGTTAAAAACCATCTTCTGTTGCATGTGATATAAATTCATACTATTCTGTTCTTTTTATTATTATTACTCTGAAGAGAAAAAAAATTTAGATCTGTTTTCATGTATTAGAGCATTAAAATTTAGAAAAGTACTAGATTTTAGATGAAAGTATTAGAAGTTGTTGCCCTGATACTGACAGCATCACTGTATGCCAATCTTATCATTTATCCATACCTTCTCGATATGTCTTGAAACATTGCTTGCTGTAAGAGGGCTGGACTCATATGAACATTTCTTGTTGATGCTTAGTACTATTTCTTCAGAAGCAGTGTTTGCTCAGATATTGTGAGTGCAAAGCTTGAAAAATACTGATATCTGTCACTTTGCAAACCTCTGCTTTATAAAATTACACTCGTTTCAAAATTTCGTGTTTTTCGTAATTATTAAATTATGAAAAACATGAATTAGTCCACTTTTTGGTTGATAAAGAAATTTCAAGAGGATTTTCACTGTTACAAAGAAAGCTGAATAGTGAAAGAACAGTTCAGTTTATTTTATGTAACATACTAATTATTATTATCTGTAATATTTCTAAAATAATGTGGCAAATATTAAAGGGAGATTCAAATACACCAGAACAATTACTTTGCACTATGAAATATGTAGTTGCAAATGTAGCAGTTGAATGCTATAAGGTGCATATGTAAAAGAGAGATATGTATATGCAGAGGTTTTCAGCTGGAGGTTTGGTAATGACTGGGAATGAATCAATATACAGATGAGGAGAAAGTAAATATGCATTTTGTGTAAAATCTAGTTATTGGTAACGGGAGGCATAAGCAAAACCTTTATTGAGAGCACTTTTCAGAACACATTTCCAGTCACAAGATGTTTGCAGACATGTATCTTGAAAGTTGTTGCAAATATGTATTGCATACCATGGTATGGTGAGTGTTATGTACTGTATATTTACTTCTATACCCTATTGAACTGCATACAAGTAGAAATTTCCTGGATACTAGAATTTCACCATTGGGTCGTTCAGGCATAGTCCTGCTGCACTGACTGTGCACACCAGTTTTGAGGGAGAACACACCTCGGAAGCTGATCCCATGTGAAGAAGGCAGTAGAAATTCCGTATATCTTTGTAGCTTTGCTTTAGTATTTTGTTCATTTCATATTTTTCGCTTGCATCAAATTGTGAATGTGTTCCAAAATGGAATGTCCCGTCTAGCACGAGACCGTTGCATTTGTCACCATACATCGTATGGTGAATTGCATTTGTCACCATACATTGTATAGTGAAATGTAGTTGTTTCATCATGTTCTTTCACCGCTTATTATTTTGTTGCCATAGTTTAGAAGCACTTTCTATGACCTAAGCCAGTTTTTGCAAAATGTTTCAATTGCCTGCAAATAACATACAATAGGAGAAAAGAACTATCAGTTATGTAGCCAAGCATGCAAAGACTAGCACTATTTCACGCCTTTCACAATTAAAAGAGCAAAGCAAATTTTGATTTTAATCAGCAAGCATTGAAACTGTTAATATTATAGATTCAAATCATAAAATACTAATAGTTGATAATAATCTGCTCTTGTATCTTTCTTTACTTTATCTCCTGTGACTCAGTGCATCATTGTTGCTGCCATCACCATAAATCTTTAGCGTGCTTGCTTTTTTCCCCCCCATTTTTCAGTTCTGGTAGTTGAAACTAATTGCATTATGTTATTTTTATTTATATAAATTGTTTATTACATCATTATTTGTTTTAATTTTTAAGAATTTAAAAAGTAGTTTGATATATTTTGATAAACGTTCTTCCCATGTATGTTGCTTTCCTGCTTTATGTAGTTTTGGTTTATGGAAAGTTTTACAGGAATACTGTTCTTCCAGTAAACAGAAGAAAGCTATATTGGATTGGTGACATTAATTCAACTATTAATCCTCGTTATTTTTGTCTTATATGACCAAAAAATTTGTATACATAGGAGTTTTAGCCAATGTTATTCATCTAATATCATTGTCGTGCAAGATCATGCCTGTATGACAAAGTAAACATCTCTAGTAAATCTCTATATAATACCATAATCTTTTTAAAATCTGCTTGATTTTTAAACGTTTTTTTCAAGTGAATACATGTGTCACTTACCGAAACACTGTTTATACCTGTCTTGTAAGTGTGAATGAATTTGCTGAATAGTTATAGTCTGTCTGGCCATAAATTCCACAATACAGCTGTGATACTGAGTTTATCAGATAAAGTATCCTCATTCATTTTGTAATAAACAACTGTATATGTGACTAATGTGTAATGATTCTTGGTTCTTGTTTGCTCAACAAATAGACTGATTGCAGTTCAGTTTTAAGTATTTTTCCATCTTTTTATTACTCATAGTAAATATTAAGCAGTTTTTCTGGTTGTACAGATTTAATGATCTTTATTATGTAATTTGATTTAGTTTTGAACTTGTGTGCTTGTATTTTAATACTGTGTGTATTGTTTTTAACCTGTGTGTTATATCTGAATTCCATTAGCTAAACTTTCTATATTTTATAACTTAATCATCATTTTATCACTTCATTTGATTTTATAAGTCTACTGTTATTTTATACTTGTGTTTGGCATTGATTTGTGCTATTACATGTGTTGTTTTTGGATGTTTGTACCATGTGTTTGCAGAAATAACCTTTTAAATTATGCATTGAGAATTCCATTATTACGACTGTGCAGATTTGTTTTCTGACACAGTATGTAAATTATTATTTAAACAAATCAGAAAGAAAGTATGAAGATGATGAAAACAAGTGCTTCTATAACAATTATTTTATGGAAGTTTATATCACCATTTATATTATATTTAATTATTAAATATATATCCTATAAAAATTATTGATTTTATAGAAGATTATTAATAGAATTATATAGTATTTAGAATAGATTTAAATCAATAGATCAATCATTAGAAGTTGTTTATCTTTTTATGTTAAAAGTGACCATTTTTGTTTCAGGAGATAGAGAACAAAACTGCAGGAGGCAGCACTGAAGATCATACGTGGCCTCATTATAATCAGATGCAAGCTATAATGAAGGAGTTAACTGTGTATGAAAATCCATCAATATTAGCTACTGGTAATGATAATGAACCTGTGAAAATACAGTTTGCTGATTCATATGCAAATGATTCTCTTTCAAATGATGAAGAGATACTGGATTCTAGACCTACAAAACAAGACAGACAAGAACATTTAGATGAAAGATTTATAAATGCTATTGAAGAAGGAAATCAGCAATTGAAAGCCATGCAAAAAACTTTAGAGAGACAAGGAGAAACATTTTTGCAACTTATGTCTCGAATTGTTGATATTATGGAGAATCAAAGTAATGATGACATGCCAATGTGATGTATAATGATAATATTAAATAGGCTTATTATTTTTATTTCTGTGTCCTGACCCAAAATACATTTAAAAATGTACTTGTTTGTTATGCATCATAATAATTATGCATTTTTATACTTAAAAAGAGTCTTTTATTAATTAAGTATGTGTGCTCAATAATTTATTGCTTATTTTCAGCAACACTAGAAAGTAAGTTTAAGTGTAAATGGAAGGTCCCCCCTCCCACTTTGTGAGTTGGCCTAAATTATTTATGTTTATCCTGTTCCTTAGCTGCTGCAATAAGAAATGGCTTATTCTAGGTTTAGTCCCTTTAATATTAAAAATGTGCTTATTAAAAATCATTATTATTTAGCACTGAATGTGTGCAGCCATATATAGTAAGGTGGGAGGAAACATGACTTTAAAAATTTTTTAAGAGAAACAGAATTGAAAAAAAATTGAATCAGATTTAAGAAAAAAAAAATTTTTTTTCTGCCTTAATTTATTAAATGGTTACCACACATTGATGGTTTCAAATGTAATTATACCTCTAATTAGATGATACTAGAAGCATCATACATATTTTTAGATTTAAATTAATATAATAATTAATAATTAGGTATAGTATAAATTATGTATAATTGTATTAGTAGCATAAGCCATCTTGACAACCTTTTGGCATCCGTAATTTGCAAATAATAAATTACTTAAATATAAACTTGCATGTGCATATATACTAACAAACCGAGGATGAAAAAAAACCCTTTTGTAGTTATATCTTTTAATAAATATGAATAGACAACTAGAGGAACTATAACCATAAGAATGCACTTATATTTGCAATCTTCATCATTTATTTAAAGCAGTTTATCGCATTATTACCATTTCTATTCAACATTTTAAACAATTATTGAAAAAAAAAAGTTTGATTTTCTTTTTAAACCCTAATGGTTTTTCAGTTTGTTGAATGTGTTTTCAAAAGTAGAAATCATTCAGTTTGATGAAGCTCTTGCTGTGCTTAACATTTTGATGATATCAATTTCTTTTCTCCTTATTATTCTTTCTCATTTATATTATTCCTTACTAGCAAAATTACCCGATGCCAGTTAAGTTAGATTGAGAGTAATGCATCTAACAGCAGAGAGAACGATACCGCTGTAATTCTTCTCGAATAAAGATGTAAAAAATACTATTCATAGTCATGCATTTTTCAGTCTGATGCGATGTGGAACCCACATAAAAAATTTCAATAGAAAAGTAAGTTGATTCTCTCCCATTGTATCAGCAACAATGGCATGCAGGTTTTAATGATTTTCGTCTTCCTAATCAAATGGTTGTAAACGCTCAAGTTCCATCCAAAATTTCACCTATATTCAATTTTAGTCGATTAAATGTGGCAAAAATTTATCATAATTGATCAGAAATCAGTAAAATGCACAAACAAACAGACATTCTTCTTTATATGTATAGATTTTGTAAAATCTACAAATTTTTGATTAACAAACTCTATGATTTGAAAGCAAGCTGTAGCAACTCTTTTCGAAATAAAGCATTTTTATCTCCAACGCAGGAGACTAGCCACTTGGATAAATAAGTGCAAAAATCAATGCTTTCAGAGTTTTTAATTAATATTTCAGCTTATTAAAGTCATACGAAGATGGGAATAGCCGAAATGGCTTCCCATGAATGTATGGAATCAGGAATAATGTATTTAATATTTGATAATGCTATTTTTATTTCATCGTAAAACTTAAGAATTTTTTATTAACAAACTCTAGGATTTGAAAGCGAGCAGTGGCAACAACTTTTGAAATAAAACAGATTTTCATCTCCATCTTGCGAAACTGTTGCCACTCAGAAAAATCAGAGGACGGAAATTATCGTTTTTCCAAGTTTTTAATTAATATCTCTGATTTTAGGTACGTTTTTTTCGAAAAAGTGGACGACGACCCACAAAAGAATTGTAGAAGGTTTGGTGACGATAGCTATAGTAGTGATTGAGCTATTAGAGAACAAACCAACAGACTTCCTTCTTTATATATATAGATTATTCCATATGTACTATTCTTTCACCAGAGCTATTAATTTTCATCACTTAAGTATGGATATTAGTTCAACTGCCAGGTTTTTAAAGGTAAAATGCAAATTGTAAATCTCAGGTGTAATGCAAAAACTGGTGTCTTCATATTTTTCTTTGACTAGTTCCAGGGCCTGTTCCTTTTCTCTTGCTAGTAAGGCTTCAACTTTATATTTTGATCACAAAATATATGCTAAAAAGGTTTTGATTACATGTTTTAAATAATTTTATGCATGCTTTATCAAGATTTTTAAGCATATTTTTTTAGATCTTTTAAGTGCCATGTTAAGAAGTTTTGACTGAAAATTCATATCTATTGCATCTTGATTCTCTTTGATAGTTTGCATATGAAGTGGCCGGTTCTTTATGAATCTTTCAAGGGAGTCACATGCTAAATTACATCGTACTTCAGATGGTATATTTAAAAAGGTTCCATTGTATTTATTAAATTTACCTCAAATAAGCTGGTTATTCTGAAAACATTTTTATGTTGAATAACCTGCTCAGTAATATTTGTTATGGTGAAATGTTTGGTTAGTAATTAATTACACAATTTTAGAATGATTTCAGGGGCGTTTAACTAATGTTTAAAATATAAAGGATATTTTTTAAAATGTTCAATCTAATAGCCTTTTTTTTTGTGTCATAATTTCCATGATAGAAAGACTTTTCATAAAATTTCCAGGGCTAGATTTCCATTCCTCTTCCACTACTGCCCAGTCCTCAATAGTGGTGGTTTTAGCACTTAAAAAGAGTTCTTTTCAAGAGACTAAAAGCACAGTAGTTCATAGCTGAAACATCAGGGAACTTAGCAGGAATACATTGGAAAGGTACACAATACCTGTATCACTCTTCATTTTTTTTAAAGAATTCAGTGGTACATTTACAAAAGTGTAACATTGTAGTTTCCATGCAGATGTAATGACTAATGGTTTTCCCTTTCGGATTCATAATGTTGCTTATTTTGCATTAGAAATTTTAAAACCCTGTATTTCACAACCTTGTTTTTGAATTATGGAACAGGAATATTTCTATTTGGAAAATGCAAAAACACATCCTTCAATCCACAGCTTGTTTACATGCAACATTTTGACAGAACAATGAATTTAATTAAAAAGTAGCATATAATTTTTTTTTTAAATTTCAAATAATAAGCTGTTGCCTGAACTTTTTATTGTAAAACTTTTGCTTTTTTCCCCCTCCATCAAAATTGTTCTAAAAATGTATAAACACCCCCTATGTTGAATTGAACAATCATAAGATATTAACTGAAAGTTGGTTTCAAATTATTTTCTTGTTTTTGCCATTTTTGTTACATTTATCAGTGACAAATACGCTAGAACCTTGTTTGTTTTACCCATGCAGTGACAATTTTGAGTAAAATTCCAGAAACTAGCACTTATTTCAACAGTATCAAGAAATGGTATACAAATTTCTAGAATAATAGATGCAGGGCCAGACCATAGCATAGACAAATAAGACAAATTTCTAGGACCCGGTAAAACCGTCCACTTTGAAAAAGAATGTAAAAATAAACGTTTCCTTTTATTTCACAAAATAAATAAAAGTTTATCCATATACTCAATTTAAACATAACAAGAGTAGAGACTAAGAATATATATTGTATAGTAGACGTTCTTTGGTATACAGACGATTTCTGGCTCTAAATATTAAATTCCTGGAAGAGATTAGGTAGTTGAAGTGTTGAAATAAGTTTTTATATAATAAATTGTATGAATATTTATATGAAGTAAATTATCGTAACGCTTCCAGTGCCGAAAAAAGAAAGCGTAAGAAGAAAATGCAGGAAGAAACAAACAAACAAAGATTCTGTTTTAATATGTTGCTAATACAAAAACAGATAAGATTGATGCGGAAGTTTAGTCTGAAGCAAAGATTATAGCAAAAGAAGTTGGTCAATATTCTGGAAACCAGGAAGTACACGCAGAAATAACAGAAATTGAAGTAATAGAAATGAACACAAGAAGGCATACCAGATATTGTGGATGCAAGTGATGAAGAAAAAAATTCAAAGTAGAGAATATATACCTAATACACCGTTAACGATACTTTAGTTTTGGAAAATTTGGACATTGCTTTATGGCCTTTAAATTTAACAACAGACATGCAACATTATTTGCTTAAAAATAAACCACCATCAAATATTTCGTTTATACATACCGCTGAAAATGTTCTAACAGAAGGTGGGAAAATTGCAACCCGGTCATTAAATTAAAGAAAAATATTTTTATTCTCAATAAAGTAAATGGTGAGAAAGTTGTACGGGAATGGTTAATGTACAGTCCCAAAAAGTAAAGTAATTTACTGCTGTGTTTGCAAGATAGTTTCGATCAATCGAACAACTTTTACAGAAGGATACTCGGACTGGAAAAATGCAAATTGAAGAGTGCAAGAAACACGAAAAATCTACTGATCATAGACATTCTATTAAAATTTTAATAGCAAGAAATTTAGTCGAGGGACGTGTAGACACTATCGTTGAAAAACAGTATTTAGAAGGGGGGGAAAAATATTGGAGAAAAGTACGGCTACGAGTCGTAGCAACAATAAGGTTTTTGGCTAAAAATTCTCTTGCATTTCGTGGCAGTAATGAACCCTTTTCTGCTTCCCATAGTGGAAATTACATAGGAGCTCTAGAATATTTGGCAGAATTTGATGAGTTTAGCTTCGCATATAAAAAATTCGGGTCAGCTGGAAGAAATAACGTGAGTTATCTTTCGTCAACTATTTGCGACGACTTTATTGAAATATTGAATTAAAAATGTTAGAAACGTTCGTGTCAGAAGTTAAAATGTTTTTTTAATTATAATTGACTCTATCCCTGATACAACACATGTAGACCAGTTAACTTTTATATTGCGTTATGTTTCAGAAGATGGTATCCCAATAAAGAGACCTTTTGGATTTTTACAATTTATTCTTACACAAGAGAATTATTAGAAATGAAATTTTAAAGAATTTTGAAATATTAGGTCTGGATATTTGCAACTGTGACAAAACTACGACAATGCGGCAAGTATGTCTGGAAAATACAATGGGCTCCAAAAGTGCATTAAAAAACATAGTCCAAACAGTCCATTACGTTCCTTGTTCTTCACATTTGTTAAATCTGATAGTAAATAGTGCTAGTGAATCGTGTTTTCAAGCAATAACATGTTTTAATTTATTAGGGAGTTTTATAAATTTGTTTCGGCGTCTGCTCATAGGTGGAACACTTTAGAAAAAGTTTTGCAACGAATAATAAACATTTTACAGTAAAATACTATATTGTGTAGCGAAATTAAGCTAATTAATTAATTAATTAATATTCTAAATTATGCTACACAATGTGTATTTTATTTAATTCCTGCGTTAATTTGTTTTACCTTAATTAGAGTTTTGTTAAGATAGTAAGTTCGTACTTTCGCTTTCGGAACGCGATTGGCAGCAGACAATGGGAATGGGGTGTGTTTTCATGTTATAATCTGGATTTTAAAATACTTAATTTGAGTTTATATAATTATAATTATACTAGAAGAAATAGAAAGATTTGGACTTTAATTTAAAATTACTTTCAAGGCGGTGCACGCGATTTTCGCTATCTCGAATGCTCTTTTTTCCTTCGGTTTTGGATGTGCTGAATCTACGTAGGACGAGGGGCTATTTCTTGCTCCCTCGGGCCACCGCTTAACAATGCTGTTTGATTTTTCGGACTGTACATGATAAATAGTTTATGTCTACGTATACGTTCTACAGTCGCTAAATATGCAATTTTTGTGACTCTAAATGGGAAAATAAGTATTAAAAAAAGAGAGAGAGAGATATCATCTTCAAGCCTAGGAGCGTCACTCCATGTCTTCGTTATGGCCTACGTTTGGCAGGTCATCTGTTCCATCGTCATCTGAATTAGGACCGGCCGTTCACCTGCCGTGAAGGACATGAGGTTTGTCATTAAAGTCATCTTCCCGGCCTCCTGACTATGGTTCCCCGTTCCTTGGTGTTCTGGAACAAGTTTACTCCTGGA
>KK112046.1:686490-715686 GCA_000611955.2 Stegodyphus mimosarum | reverse complement strand
TTTTTTTTTTTTTTTTTGAATTAGAGGGTTTTGTGCAATTAGTGAAATTTCAATAATGTTTTCATTGAAGAAAATGTATTAATGTTAAATTAAATATCTAGAAATTATAGCAATAGTGCAGTAGGAAGTTTTCACAATTATTTAGTAGGTCAAGCTTTGAAATATTTGATAAGGTTTCCAAAGTGGTATGACAGTTGGTCGATTGACGCAATATAAATTTAAAATGTTAAGCTGCAATCCTACTAGAATCTAATATTAATATGCTAAAAAATGTTAAAATGTTCAATATTTATTTATTTATTTATTTTTACTCCCGGGAGCCTTAAATTCAAAATGCCAGTAGTTTAAATTAATTTTACTTGTAAAATAAAAGTCTGTTTCATTTATAAATTTAGTAGGATGTTTTATTTTATTTACTGGTGAACTAACTATACATGACACCAACACTGGTATTCGTTGGATTGTTCGGATATTTAAATCATTAATCACAACGCACTTTAACTGATTGTTTTAATGTACTAACCACTAAAAGCTCTATTTTATATTTGGTGTTCTTCAAAGGCCCTAATATAACATTGGTGCCCTGAAAAGACACTAATGTAACAACTAGGTGGTCTTGTAGAGCTGATGCAGTTAAAGCAATTTGCTCTGGGTTCCAACGATTTAAAAAATGCTCTCCTCAATATATCTCTAGATGAATCTCAGAAATTTTTACTAAAACTGGAATCTCGAGAAATAACAAACAAAATTGATAATTTAGAATTCATTTTATTAACAGTTATTTGGTATAAAATTCTTGCCAGAATAAATGCTAGCAGTATATCCCTACAATGCCAATCTCGTTTGCGGCAAGTATTTTTGACAATTTATTTAACTGCGTTAATAGTTAAGAAACATATTTCCGAAAATACGTAGAAGCGGAGGCATTAAACGTGTCAGAAATAAAAACATAATCCGAAACTAATAAAAGGTCGCAAAAACGGAATAAATTGTTTGGTACATTTCATCGCGATGAGTACGACAAAAGTTCATGTAATCAGGGTCAGAAAAGCCTTTGAACGAAATTGCTTTTACGTAATATGTGACAAAATATCTTTTGAACTAAAACTGTGTAGTAAAAGTTTGTATGAAGTATTTTAAATGAGATTTTTAAAATACTTCATACAAACTCAAATGATAATGTATCAATTGAATCTGAGGATATCACATTACTGAAAAAATGGTACAGTGAAGACATTGATACAAAAGAATTGGGTGAGGAACTGTTACAATTTCTATTACTTTTTAAAAGCCAAAATTTAACTTTGCAATCTGACATGCAACGATTTATAAAAACTAAAGAAAATTGTATCGACATTTTCAAATATGGGAATCATATTACGTTTATTTTTACCTTTGCCTGTAATCGAATGCATCTGGTAAAAGATACTTTTTGGTGTTAAAATGCTTAAAAAACTATTTATGAAGCATATTAGTCAAACAAAATTTACTTCTTCAGCTGTACTATATATAGAACAAATGCGTTGGACAATATCATTTACGCAGAAATAATTTATAAATTTGCAGAACTGAAAACCAGAAAAAGGATTTTTGAATTAATTTCAGGATCATTTTTTCAAAAATATGGTTTTGACATTTAGGAAAATAAATAGCGTTTTCTTAATTTTTGACATACAAACAAAAAGTTCCAATTCTATTGATTATATTGATGCATAATCAAACGCATGCTTACAATTATACAAACAACGGAAAGTGTATTAAAGATTTTTGAAAAACTGCCTATTTTTATTAATTATTATTATATACCCTATCATTTAATATTTTGTTAGAAAGTTCTCGGAAAAATTACATAGCACTCGGGGTGTAGGGGCCCGGCAGGAAAAAATGTCTAGGGCCCTAAAATAGGTTAATCTGGATAGATGTGTGCAGGCAACTAATTTGTAAGGATGTCCATAACCAAGCCCCTCTTCCCCCAAAATTTGTGAATCATGTTAGAGATGCTTATAAATGTTCCTTAATATGATTATTACACATGCATTGTTTGAAATTGGCATCTTGCAAAAATCGCATGGCAAATTTTTTGTAAGAGAGTAAAGAATACATATGATACGCTTCAGCTGTATCAGTATTTCACTGTAAATGGTAAAGATATATTTCTTAGGTTTTGTAGGGAAGTCCAAGGGAGATTTTTAAGCTGGTGGTTTTGCTGATTTGTTCCTCTCTAGTCATGAAGCAATTTTGCATCAGTCTGGCAAAGTGAATTAACAGAGTGTACACACCTAGGAAATCAAAATTCTTGCATATTGTGTCAGTTTATGTGATAGATTCAGTAAAATTTAATGTTTTATACTCACTTCAGCAATTAACAGTGTATGGATCATTTTTCTTTGCGAATCCAAAACTCCCTGAAATGTTTGGTTTTAGTTAATCAGTTATTGCCAAAGCACATGAGGGATGTCTGCCTTTAGAGAGGACAAGATATCTTCAAGGAAAAGTTTCTGAAGTAAACTGGCTTGAATTCACTCTACAAATAGGGAAAACAACGAAAATGCTCATGTAGCCAATCCGTTTTACTTTTATTCAGAACCACTGAGAATTACCAGTGATCACTGATGGGCCATCAGAAGAATTACTTATACAAAGAGAGAAAACTGCTGATGGTCACAGTTAATTGAAGACAATGATTATTAATGACAATGACAATGACAATGAAATAAATTATTTCTTTCATTGAGATGAATATCCAGTTCATTATGACATAGATGTAGTTGCAAATAGTCACTCTCAGGCAAAATTTACCACAATGATGAATAAGTATAAAGAGATAATGCCTTAAGTTTTAAGATTTGCATTACCATTAATTGTGATATGTTGGCATGCATGTAGCGTGAAATGGAATATCACATAGTTTTATATAGCAATGAACAGAATGAGCTTTTGTAAAAAATGGAGCGGGAAGCTTCTCCATTTTTGAGTTTACTTCTAATTCACTATGACCTGAAATTGCTAAACACTGGTAATTCGACCAGGGTGCGAATTCCGGCGACTGGCTGGTTGCATGGACGTTTTCGTGATTTTCCGCATGTATAACGTGGATACAAGTCAGTTCCTCTTAGAGAGTCCTCCTCGAAGGCCTACCTTCTCTTAGTTAGCTTGAGCATGCTTTTACATAATTAAGTAAAATAACTAACACCATTTCAATATAATAAAATTTGGTATCATTTGTGCAGCTTATTATGAATTTTTAAAACGTTTCACAGAATTATAAATAACTCTTTATTGTTCAGCTTGTATAGTCATATGCGATTTAAATAAATTTTAAATAAAGATGAAAATTTTAAGTAAAATGAAACTGAAAAATAATTAAAACCAATAGAATAGAAAATTCACAAAAAATGTTCACCAGTTCTATCAATTTGATTAACGGAAAGGGAAGAATGGAATAGAAATTCATAAAAGAAGACATTATGTTGTGTATAGCCTTATAAAAGTTAACTCAAGATAGTCTTGTCATAACAGAATTCTTTTGTACTTCCTTATCTTTAACTTAGGTAACATAGTGTACACTCTCTGGCTAATGGTAGCTCCTTTGTTATGAACTAGAAACGGTATCATTTGAAACTTTCATACCTCTTTGCTCGTTAATGAACGGAGAGGGGTAAATTGTAAATTTGAATTGGGATTTAAAGCGTTTTGGTTTAAGCAAACAGGTGAGCGAAGGCTTAAGCAAATAGAAGTGGTGTTAACACCAGAGGAGGGCTCGGAATCGAGGTCTGACATCCATTGAAATTGATTAAGTATTATGAAATTTTGTATGGTCCGAATAATTGTTGATAAGTTACATGCGGATTAAACTAAATATAAGGACATCGTCGTACACATAAAATTTAACAAGTGGTGATAAGCTGATGACATGAGTTTACCGCTAAAAATTCTTCCAGTATAGATCAAAGCACGTAATTATGCAATAAAGTGGAACAGTTTCGGGCAACATTCACAGTACATTAATACAGAAGCAACAACAATCAATTTATGGGCTTCCTCTATAAGAAATGTGTGTAATGCAGGAAACAAAATACATAAACATAATGATTAATTTACAAATTATAACTATGATGGCCACTGGCCGCAGTTCTTCGTGGATTACATTATTCCTGACAAACCACAGGCTCCAGGCGATTGCTTCCAGTTGGTTTTGCAAGAGTGTACCCAAACAGGAAGGCATAACTGAGCATGAAATGCAGCATGGTTTTGCAAATGTGTAACCTGTTGTCTAGAGATAAAACGCCGTTCCTGACAATTAAATGGAAGAGTTTAGCTTTACGAACTCGAACTTCTGGCTGAGCGAAGACCTGAGCCCTCAAAGGGAGATTTTAAAGTTAGAAAGTTAGAAATTTGCCGAAAATAAAGCGAAATTATTAAAAGACGAAACAAAATAAATCTCATCTCTGAAAAGGAATAACTTAGTATCTGATCTCATATGAGTAAAGAAAATTTGAAGAGAGCTCAGTAAGAGAACGAACGATACTTTTTTTTATAAAAGCAAGAGCTATCTAATCTGCGCTTCTAAGAACCTGCTTAAAATCGAAAAGTGGAGCATATGCAATGCCAAATCTGAAACTGGGGAATGTTTGGATGACTTTTAATGTATATGACTGCTTTGTGAACATATCTTGTTCATCTCTTCTATTTTCAAGGAAATTTCTTTCCACATGAAGGGTTCAGAAAGTGTATCTGCAAAAATTACATTGAGTGTCTTGTTCTTGTTGATCTATACAGTAGCATTTGCTATTGTATTTATCAAGCAAGAAATGTTGGCTTGGTCTGGTATTCATAAAATAGGCTTAAGATTCTGCTTTACTTCGTAGGCTTCCACCAGAATGAAAATTAGTTACCGCTGAGAGTTTTTCAGTTCACGCTCGCGAGAGTTTGAGGGTCTCGGCCAAATATTGTAGGCGCGTTTTGTATGAACTTTTACTTTAAGCTTTGTTTCTGTTATTCCCGCAAGCTACAGAGTTTGATTTCTTTTATTACGCAACTTGGGGAACTATTAAGTTGACGAACTAATGTAAATGTTTATTATTTTAAACCAACTTTTGTATTGGAGTTACTTTACTCAGAGATTAATACGGAGCGACAAGTCGTCTGACTTTCTTCATTGAGGCTGGCACTAACATTTAAAATAGTTAGGATTAATATTGTGGGCCAACTTGTGCGCAGTTAAGGATGCAAGGTTGCAGGCTGGAGGATGCAACCCGGTAGTAATTGGCACGATAAAGGCTTGTTATCAGTTTTGATAGCCGAAACTCTGTATTAAGTTTTGCGAGCAACAGATAGTAGCGATAACAGCGTCTGTTTTGAAAGACAGTTTCTAAGATGGTTTAAAGGCATCGGGAAAAGTTTGTTAGGTGAACCTGGCCGCAAGAAGTATAATTTTGAGTTTTTCAAGGCTGCTGTAATTGAAATATTTCTCCCAGTAAGAAATAGTGGTTAGATGGAGTCAGGATTATTCGAGAAATATCAGGCTGCAGGAAAGAATTAACATCTTTTGGTTAGGAAAGATGAAATTGGAAGTTATTGTACGGGCGAAAGCTGGATTTTGAAATGATGCAGTTTAACTTACAGGACTGAAGCTAGAATAGTTAATCGAACTAGCGGTGAAATGTCGCAGGTCGGCTGAAAATAGATGTGCTTGTATGACCGTTGATAGCTACAGTAATGGATTCGGAGTCATAGGGATGGCAATGTGGTTGCCTTTTATGCAAGTATGGAGTAGCTTCAGTAGTGTTATAAGATACGGAGACGCAGAGTAATTTCTTATCAAAGAACTTTTTGAAGAAATGTATTAGAAGGTACAAGTTATTTAAAATTGTAATAATGAACGTTGTAACGGCGCAGTGTCAATATTGTAAGCGCATAGACAATGTGACGTTGAGTGTCTAAATGAAAAGTGAGGGACATCAGGTGTTGTTTTATATAATCAGAAATCTGCTGGCGAATGTGATATTGAGTTTGGATTTTTTAAAGTCGATTGGAGAGCTTATAAATTTTTCGGCGGAGACGGTGGAGATGAATATAGAGGAAAAGAGAAAGTAAGCAGTGTCACTAGCCCTGGACCTGCAAGACCTACTGATGGAAGAAAAGTTCCAGAAGTTGGTAAGTCTTTGTTAGCGTTCTTTGAGGAGAACCTGGGGTTACCACACGTAGCGATTCACGAAATAGATACAGAGGATAATCCGCCACGTAGAGCAAAATTCTAAAGATGTGACAAAATTGAAAAGGAAATCATAGAAAATTATATCAGACATGCTTTAAAAATGATCATTATTCTCACAAATAGTCCTTACGCTAATCCCAATAGTTTTGCGTTGAAAACAATAATTTACCTCCATAAACCATAAAGCATGGCGATTCAATATCGTTTATAGAAAGTTGAATAATATAACGAATTATTCAGTTTACCCCTTATCCATAGTCGAGGAAATGATTGGGAAGACTAAGCCGATTAAATTTATGACCATATTTTATTTAATTTCCGGATACAGGGTTCGTACGGTCCTTAAGAGTCCTTAAAAGTGTTTAGGTTTTCTGGAATCGATTTTTGGTACTTAATAGTCCTTAATTTCGGCCAAAATCGGCAGAAGGTCCTTAATTTTAATCATCGGAAATTTCTGTCTGTTTTTACGACTGCCATTTTGAGTGTGAATTAGCATTTTGGAGGAGTATTTTTGACGATTCACTGACAAATATGGTTACCCTTTGAATGAGTTTATAACCCATGAGCCATTTGTTCTTATTTTTAGTGCAAATAAGCACTTCGAAATCATTTAATTTTTTTCTAATGAAGAGCTTTTAAACAACTTTTTGCTTTTGGGGATGTGAATTCTTTTATTAAACGGTTCCAAATTTGGCGACTTATCAACATTTTGGAGATCTTAAGATCAGTTTTTACAGAAAATTTTGAATTCCGAGATCTGGGAATTTTTCAATGCTTTTTTTTAATGTAGTAACACTGATAAATTTCATTAAAATAATGGTAATATATTGAAATTATATTTAAAAATAACATTAAAATAAAACACTTTTATTTTTAGCTGTCATATTATTAAAGTTCCATTTTGGCCATTTATTATGCAATATCTTGAATCTGAAAAATAAACAAGGCAAAATATAAAGCATAATCTACAAAACAGCAAAAGCAAAATATCTATGTAATTAATTAAAAATGTCTTCTTTTTGAGTTTTTCATGACAAGAGTTTTCCCATGTAATCGTCTGAGAATTCTCAGTTTTCTGTACAAAATTAATTTTACGCTCTTTTCCTCTAATTTTTTTCCCCAAAATATTTCTGGCTTTTTGCTGTTACAGAATTGGTAGGGGTAATTTTTCTTTAGGATAATAGACATTACAACTTGGAAAATTTAGAAGGATTTGAAGGCAAGAGTTATAGACCTGCGATTCTAGAAGATTCCAGAAAACTGTGACAAAATGAAAAATGTCTCCATGGTATTAACACATAATGAATGCACATTAGGGAAATTTTGCGATGAATTTCTTGCTTTTTGAAGAACGTCAGAAAGAACAATAAAAATATAATATTTGAATGTTTTACTTCTGATACTAGAATCGTTTTCTTAACATGTTTATCTTCCCTTTATTTCTCCTACTTTTCACTACACACGAGCATGGAAAATATCAGAAATGCTTCTTATCGTATCACATGGACAAGCATTATAGAAAGGAATTTTTTATTAATAAAGAAATTAAAAACTGACAGTTTAAAAGATTCATCTAATATGCCTTAATGCATCATACACAGGGCTGGCACTAGGCATTTTCCCACCCGATATAATCCTTGTAGATTTCTAAGTTCTACTGCTTAGTGCCTTTCGAAATTCTGCTTCCAATGCCTGCTCTAAATTCTAAAAGATTTACCATTTCTAGACTTTGTTGCTCAGTATGTCACTAAATACTAAAATTTCTGAAACACCAGCTCTGTAACCGGCCGTTACCATATATTTTTCATATTTCTTCTGTACGTTCATATTACTAAAGAAATAAAATTAGTAGCTTTTTCTGTACATTCTAAATACATTTAGTTTTTTTTTAGAATATCAGAAATCTTTAATTGAATCCAAAAATTCTAAATTGAAAAGGAAACGTGTTGAAGAAAGAAACTGAAGAGAAAGAAAATTATTCTTCAAAGATACGTGCAGTTATTATTATGTAAATTAACAAGTTGTTTAAAATTTCAGCCTTTACTATAATTTCCCATTTCCATTTCCTCACTAGAATGCAAATCACTTAAACAAATTTTAAACTGAGGTTTTTGGAGTGTGTTTCTAATCTCCACTTGCTCGGTGCATTAGTTCCTGCCAGCTCTGATAATTTGTAATTATTCGTCTTTGCATTATCGCTGCTGACATTTGAATTTATGTTATTTAATTTTGTTGTGACGATAAAGTTACTGAGCCAGCTTAAATTAAATTGCATAGTCTTTGACCACTTGTCCAGGAGGGTTTACTTGATTAGTTTGAATTTGACTCTTCTTGTTTAATTACATCACATTTTTAGTTTTAATTTGACTCTTCTTGTTTAATTACATCACTAGGAGCTGTAACTGATTTCGTTAACCGGCCGAACATGATTTTATATTCTAAGTTCTTTTTAAATAAAAGGCTTATTTAAATCTTTGTCTGACTTTTTAGCTACTTTCAGACATAGCGGTAATTTGCTTCACAGGGGTATTTAACTTTTACCAGATCAAGTAAACCGTCATAGGTACATTGTGGAGAAGTTGGCAAATTAGAAAAAAAACACGAAGAAACTAGCGAGAACATTGGTTTGCCTATTGAGACAAATTTCTAATTGTTACAGAAGATGCTTAAGGAGAAGGAAATCGATATAACTTAGCCAAAATGTCTGGGAAGGCTACAAATTAAAAAGACGCATAAATATTTTGTTGAGTGTTGTTGCTACAAAACAGATGCTTTCTAGCTTTTAATGTGTAATTATCCTAATATCGTTTAAGAATCAATGTTTAAAATTACATATATTTTAAACTGTGAAATTTTATTAGACTGTGATTTTGATAGCACTTTATTTAACAAATATTGTTAAAAAATAAATAAAATTTAATGATGACCATGTAAATCGATAATGACTAAGGTTACCTAACTATTTAATTTAATTATTTATAACTAGCTGCTTGCTCTTAAAAATTATCTCTGCATATTAAAGCAAGTTATTGCCTTTCATTAATCCTTACCGTGGTCACAAGATAAAACACAAAATTGTAAAAATTCATGTAAAACTTATTCTTCGCATCTAGTGAGACTTAAAATAACACAAAACAACTTATCCCCTCTGTTGCTTTAGTGGCTTATTGGAACCTTAAAGTATATTAACTGGGTTAGAATCCCTGGAACTCTACACGAAGCTATGACACTAACTGTGTCAGACAGAGCTCAACTAACTTTCAAAACTTGCCAACTATGTCTACATTAGGCCTTTGAGGTATGTTCTGATCAGCAAGTCTCTCTCTAGGCAAGCAGCAGTGGAGACAACAGCTAGTCTTTTGTTATGAATCATGCTCAGTATGATTTTACTTCTTATTTTAACCTATACCGCTTGACATAATGTCTATCTGCTTTTTACTAAACATCTAGACTGAGCAAGTATGAGACATAAAACAAATCAACTTAAAGCTAACTGTTACTAAAACATAAATAAAAGTGTCACTTATCTTCTTTCAAATATGTCCAACTATTATAAGTGTAAAATATTTAATGCTACTTGATTAATTTAATAAAATTTATTTTATTCTCAAACTTATTTACAATTATTTTAATAAAGCTAATGTTTAATAATAATGCATCCTACTTACAGATCTATTTTATTTTTAGGATGGTATTACAAAAGTGAAGTTCAGGCACAGATAATATTTTAATTGAATTTATTCATTCCCATTTGCTCATGGGTCCTTAATTTTTTTATGAATGTTCCTTAATAGTCCTTAAAAGGGCTTAATTTCCATGTGCAGAAATGTGTACGAAACCTGGGATACTGTCAGATAGACTTGAGGCCAGAGAACGTGTTGAAAATGGTGTTTATTACGAAGTCGGGGATATAAGAATTTTTGATTGCCATTTGGGTTATGTGGAGGTCTCAGTACATTCCAGTGGGCCATGGATATAAGTAATAAGCGTCCATACGCAGCAGAAGTGATGTCACAGAAAAGGTATCTGCCATCTTTAATCATGTGACTCCTGGGTATGATGTCACCGTTTAAATTACCTGATCCCAGATATGACACAGACGCCGACCAGATTGAATAATATGATAATTTCGAATGTGACAACGACGTTTTATCTTGAACCACGTGTTTGGAGGCCATATGACATCACTTTTATTTTTGTTTTGTTATTTTTTTACCGGATATCTACTTAATCTGTAATTATTTTAATAGAACATCTAATTTTAATTTAGAAGTTAAACAACAAAAATCAGCGTTATATTTGCAAATTTTCGCAGGACTAGTTTCGATGGTTTTGCCGAACCATCATCCTCAGTTGCCAAAATACATTTGCACTTTGGCAGCTGAGGATTAGGATGAGCTGAAAGTTGTAGTAAGAAATAAATACATTTATAGTTATTTACATGCATATACATATATGTATTTTTTCTCTGTGCGTGAAAGAAAAATTTAAATAAAAGATAATAAATTGTTATAATTTATTCTCAAGTTTTATCCCGCTAGGAAAGTTTCATAATTTGTTCATTTTTAGTTCAAGTTAAAAGGAAGTTATTTAGTGGTTAGTTAAATATAAATTAAAATTATTCAAAATAAGTATCAGTCTGAAAATTTTAGAATGTGTCTGTCAATACATTTAAATTACAAAGTGTAACCATGAGAAATTTCTTGCAGACCTTTAGTCCAACCTTTAGATTTTGAACAGCAAATATATATAAATTGTAAATTTTCCTTTACGTCGTTAATTTTACTGTTTATGTAAGTTTTGATAAATATTTAGTTAATAAAATTCAGAATATAGTTAAAAAATTTTATTTTGTTAAAAATGTCTTTTCATTTGGGTAAAAAAAATTGCGGCTGACTTTAGGATCGTGCGTTCGGCTCGCATGCAATTCGAATTTGAGACCACTGCCATCAAGAATGCAGAATGTCGATGTTTTCGTTATACTAATTATTCATTCCACTTTTAGTGCGCTACTTACTGTACTCGTTGACAGTTTTCTTGCAATGCTCATTTATGAAGCCATACGTGCTTTCGATAACGAATGATACGTTACTGTAAGGGCGATCGCGCAAGCTTCCGCTTTTTTAGAAATTTCGCGCGAGACAGAATAGTTCGGCAAGTGACTGGACTTTTACTATGTTCCTTCATTCTTTTTCTAGCACCAAAAGTTTTGCAAAGCTTCTGTCAAGCGATTCGGGATAATAAAAGGTACAACAGCTTCATCTACAGTGCTTTATTCACTAAACTCAGCATTTTAGCTTTGAAATTTTGTCTACATTAACAAGAAAGCTGAGAAATAAGATATTAACGTACGCCCTGCATTTTGTAGAAATTTGGTTTATATATTTGCTATCGTCTGAATGAGTGAAGAGACAAATATTTGAATTAAAATATTTTCTCTTAAAAAAAAATCTCACCTGAGAACAATTGTTTCGCAAACCACACCCAAATTTACTAATTTTTGAAATATTTACGGATTTATGGAATATCACGTATAAGCTTCTTAGTTGAGCCAAAAGATGGATTATTAATAGTAGATGAATGAACTATTTGTGTTCGGTTACTAAATTAATGGATGTCACTATGATTCTGTACAGCAATATAAAATATATAATTTATACAATTTTTAAATTAAGACATGCTTATTAATTTGTTTTTAAAAACAGATTTAATCTCCTGGCCTAACATTAAGAGATATATCGCATTCAGTCATTTTCTCCCGACGCGGTTTACTCATCCCCCCCCCCAAGCCGTTAAAAAATAGCACTAGCAATACTGTTTTCACTTCCTGAAATGGCTACTCATTTTTTTGAAAACTTATTGTTTGTTTGTTTTCTCTTTTAAGAATTGATTTTGATGTTGCACATTTTTATCAGCTTGGAATCAAGCATTAAGAATCAATTGTTTTCTCGTTAGAGAATCTTCTGTATGGTTTCTGCTTTGGTAACGAGTGAAGGCGTAAAGAAATGTGGTATACTAAAAGTAATAATAATAATGATAACAAAAAGATAAAATTTGCTTTGAAGAATGCTGGGAAAAAACGGTAGAGTAAAAATGCCGGTCGTCTGACATATGTTGAGAGATAATTTGGCAGGTCAAATAAGTCCGAAAACGTTAGTGATTTCGTGGAATTCTTATATTTTCCGTTTCCCAAACATTTTAATGCAGATTTCATCTTTGGGAATATCGTTTCACCTTGAATTCTTTGCAAAAGGTTGATGAGAAGTACGTAACCAGGAACTCAGAATATTACAAAATCGGTGCATATTTCTTTACTGTCTCATCGCTAGAAGTAATCAACAGTGGATGAATTTTACAGTTTAAGTACTTGAGAAGACGTCTTCAGTTGAAGTTAGAATAAAAATTTGCGTGAGGGATCAATCATAACAAAGTTAGCAAAAGTGATTGAAGAGAGATATTTCCGCGCATGTTTTTGTCCGAATTGGATTTCCTTTCTAACCCTTGCATCTGAAAAAAAAAAAAAAAGTTCCATGCGCGGTAATGGAATTTTGGGTACTTTCCAATATTTCAGGGTGAATAAATTTAACATTTTTGAAGTAGTTGTAAAAAAGACGTTTTACTGAGATACCACATTTAACCGTTTACTTACCGATGATGTATATTAGGAACATTTATAAAAATATTATTTAAATTAAGCATTTTTTCGATTTCACGTAATTATCTATTTATTTCAATTGTACTTCAATGGAAGCCAATAACAGATACTGCTTAGGACTTTGATTTATTCGAAATTTCTTGACATGGAAACAACCGCAGAATTAAAAAAGGTTTAAAATATAAAGAAAATTCATAACTGGTAATTATTTCATTAATAATTACAATGGATGTTATAGAAATTATACACACTGATTCAAAAGTTGCGCACTTCAAATTTTCAAAATATATCGAAATTTCTAAATGAAAATTAATGGTAAATTGTTTCAATAGATGACTCTCCGATACGAGTAATAATATCACTTGAAATTTCAGTAGCAGAACTTTAAAAATCGTTTGTTTTGTGCAAGATGGAGATGAATTCTTGTGGAGGATAACGGATTTTTATTGAGCATAATTTGCAATGCACTCTTGTGGAAAAGTTGTTGGAGCTTTTTAAGAAGATCTTCTAAAATGTTCGAGAAACTAAATAGATAATAAATTTCTGCTTGGTACCCTGATTTCAGGAAACTGGAAGTGCTCATCATAAGAATGAAGTGGTCACCCGTCACAAAATGGATGCAGTCAGAAATAAACAAAGAGCGTGAAAAAGATGGCTTTGAAGTTAAATTTATTTGTAACATTGTAAACTGCAACTTTCTAATAACATTTAAATTGCACCTAAAATTCGAAGAGATATATTACTTGTAACAGAACAGGTCGCATCTCTCGAATTCATTATTCGCAAATTCAATGTAAATAAAAAATGTAATTAGAAAAAGTAACAAATGAATGCATAACCTACGAAAGTAAAGAATCAAATTTAATTTTATTTAAGTTTTTTTAAACAGAAGCTACATTATTTATCCCATTTTAAAGTATTATTTGTTGTTATAGAAATAAAACATTGCATTTTGCGATGAATTTCAGCTAACTGCGAGTTCGAATTTCAGGACTCCAGCATAAAGCTTCAATATAAGGCTTGGTTGTTTGTATATACCTTCTTCTCTTTCTCGGGTGCAATATCTGTCCACTCCTGCTGTGCATCCTGAAAATATCTTTGGCGATGAGATGGCTAAATGAGCGGGGGATTGGACTTTCCCAACGAATGCCTTCGGATAAATATCCAGCCCTAAAGATAAAACATACAATTGTAACATTTTACAATACATTACAGTTTACAATACAATTGTAAACTGTAATGTATTGTATTTACATTGTAAACTGTAATGTAATTGTATTTACATTCAGTTTACAATACAATTGTAAACTGAATGGAACAATTACACATTCTTCATAAAAGTCCTTATTCTGCCATTTTTTCGCAACCTTTGGTCTTAGACATGTTTCTAATTCCAAAAATGTTTTAAAAATGACCGAAATTTTAATTTTTTTTAATTTAAAAAATCACACTTTTCATAAGAAAAGTATAAAATGTAATATTTTATATACCCTTCTGTCCATGAACTTTTATTTAAGAAACGTTTATTATAAAAAACAAAACGTAAGAAATTTGATTCCCATACGACAAAAAATGACTAAGGTATTCATTCTAAAATTTGGCAATTTTGCCATAATTTTCGCTTTCCCTTGAGAGGTCGAGTAAAATAAATTAGTTTAATTCCAAGTCTTTTTTTTTAATCATTAATGTTTTAATGATGTTCTTTGGTGACTTACCAATGTGTAACTTTTTTTATGTGTAATTTTGTGACATACGATAGGTCGAAAGAGTTTCCATACAAGTAATTTACAAGTTTTCAATTACTAAAAATGCACTATTAATATTCCTTTACAATTTTGTTACTTTAGAATCATAATCTAATAATCATACAAAAATTTCATTAAACTAAAAATATTTTTCATTTATAATATTTGTAGATAATGCTATAAGTCGGCTATGTCTGCTCTATTTTCTAGAACACGAATTCTGTGTATTCTGACTTATCTCACTTATCTGGCAATAACGTTAGAACAAGCCCACGAAATTCATCGTGGCAGGGAGTGCAAGATAGCGCCTGTCGTTGGCAAGAGCCTTGAACATCATACAGGTGACAATACGACTTTGCTCAGTTCCGCCCCCTCCAATTTTGATGGAGAGCACCCTGGGGGGGCACGTGTCCGAGGATCTCTCACCCCTCTTCCCTTACCATCAACCTCTCGAGGAGACTTTTGGCTCGCCACGTATTTAGAGTGCCCCCATGCCGCACACACACTATACGCTAACAAACATCCATGCCTTCTCCGAGATTCGAACTCGGACCCTTCGGTACGGCAGACAGCGTCGCTAACCGCTATCCCGGCTGGGCGGCACAAACTCTATACCATTCTACAAATAAGAGTTCTTTTTGAAAACAAATATATTGATTAATTCTTTTATCTGTATAGCGTGCTTCCCACTTTATTTATTAACATAAGAAATCTATTTTTTTTAAATTGATATTTTGCTTTTAGTTATATGAAAATTCAAATATTTTGCTATTTGTGTACAAGTCCTGAATATGATCTCAGATTTTAAAATTAAATATATCGGACAATTTTTGCCGTAAACGAAATGTAAATTTACTCAAGTCTTTGTACCCTTAGTTTGAGTATCACGGATAGTAATATGATTGTAATTTTAGTTTATTTATTTAGCACACACCATGAATGAGTAATTATATGCATGAAACATGTGTTCAGTGGATCTCTACATGCTCCATTGTGCTATATACAGAAATTTATGCATCAGCATATCCCCTTTGATATGATGTGGAGCATCTGGCGGGTTATCTCTCGAAAGACTTCCTCCACACTTTCGTGAAGTTCTTCATTTGTCCTGTATCGGCGATGAGAGGTATGTGACGTGATTATTCCTCACAATGAGTTGCATGATATTGAAAAATCCGGGCTTCGTACGATCCATTTTAATTGGGATGAAGATGCTGAAGAACGTAAATTCAGAGACCTGGAAACAGTTAAAAAAAATTATGCGCCTCAAAAGCAAAATGGTCTGGAGTTCCGTCCTGTTGTACCATGCATGATTTATGTTTTCCTTTTCTTGCAGCTGATGTTATTAATCACATTTACAACATGTTTAAATAAGAATGTTATTCACATAGTCATCAAAAATCGTTGTCTGAGCAGCAAAACAGTGCTGTTAGTATTATAATAACTAATATCACAACTAAAATTCACCGACATTTTTCATTGCCGTAATCAAACCTGTAAGGGTACAGGGAGTTCCCGAAAAACATGTATTTTCCTTAAGTTAGTATTTGAATTGTGATTTTGATTTAAATTTAGTTTAATTACTATGATTTCAAAAATGTAAAATATGAATTAGTATTCATTTCAAAAATTTAAATTCTGTGCGTTATTTTATTTTTAAGGAAACTGTTATAGAGGTAATTAGCATTTACCCTTCGAGGTTGAGCATATAGCTTTTAATATTGAATAAAAAAAAGATAAACTGTTAAATGAAATTAAATCTGATCTCCAAGCAAGACATAAGCAATATACGAAGCTATCCCTTTTGACATATATACCAAAAAGCAGAAAAATGCAAAATGATGGGAAAAAAAGTATTGATTGCCTGTTATACTTTTGTCTTAAGTGTTCACTTTCTCATCATAAAAACTTAACTATTTCGATGAGTAAATTGACAACATCTTTTTTCAGAAATTTTGTGATTTTTAACGTTTAATTTTTTTTATTTTCATTTATTTTGTTTCCACCAAAGTTTTAGTTTTAAATACATTTCCATTTATAACAGAATTTAACCTTCTCCAAGTTTTCGTAGCCGAAGGTGATAAAAAGAAGGTAAGCTATTGCCATTTAGTTCTGCCTCAGTCTTTTAAAGACATTAAATCTTCCCGTTGTCTTTCCGTTACCCCATTTACGCGTTTAATGGCTGATTATTCACGCTTTTCCCGTGAAATTGTAAGTCAACTCCATTCTGTTGCCGTTTTGTGATCATAAATTATGAACAGTAGCACCAGCCTGTAAAGATTGCCATTGCGATAATAAGCAACACTGTGTTAACCCACTGCTAGCTATATCCTAGGACTAATCGATGAAGGAGGAAAGATTTCGAGAAAAACCACAAAGGGCAGACAACCTGTGGAGAGAAGTCTTAGCATTTTGAAAGTTGCGTATTTTTTTGGGTTCATTGCCATTAAAGGGGGTATAATAAAGAAAAAAAAATCAAGGTCAAACCAATCAGCGTTTAAAGAAGTGCATGTTTTTTAAGAGGTGGGAATGTTTAAGGCATCAAAGTTAAAGTAAGGGAATTCTGAAATATTAATTTCGTGGTTTTTCTTTTTTCTTCCCTCTTACTCCTTTTGTTTCGTTTGTTTGTGATCAGCGTTTCATGAACTTAAAACCAATATCCGCGTGTTTCGTAACTTAAAAAGGAATATATATATTAAAACGCTTTCATAATCATTTTAATTAAAACATCTATAATATAACGGGGGTAAAGACAGTGTGTCATCGGCAAGGTTTTGTGTTATTACTTACTCAGTGATACATACATATTTTCAGTATTCATTAAGATGAGCAAATATGAGATTTGTGATATATGTTTTTAAATAAAGCAGTCTGTGCTTTAGTTTTATAATAAAATTTGATATTGTTTATTTACTACGAATTAAAAAAAATATTTTGGGGACTTACAAATAACTCTATATAGAGGAGATATTCCATTAACTTCTGTAGCTCAGAGGAAACAAGCTCTTCTGTAGGTTATAAGGCACTAAGATGATTTTCAAATCATGTTAGGACTGTGCTATTAAAGCAGAATACTTGACAGAAGACCATAATTTACGCTGTCAAGATTGTCTCAAATGTAATCGATAAACTCTGACACCGTCAATTATGACCCCGGCCTGACGTTTTCTTGGAAAAGACTTTCAGTGTTAAGTGATCCTGACAGATACTATTGAGTACTATCTAAACCTTTCTTAAGAAAGGGTTAGCAGATCAAACGACATTTATTTCAGTTTCGGAAATATTTACAGTTGCATTAGGTATTACATCTGTCAAACATTTTGCATCATGCATCGCACATAAACAGTTTCATAGCATATAAACCTATGTTACTTAAGTCCGTGATCATTATCCTGATATATAAGTCCACGATATGTCAATGATACATAAGTCTTATTTCATGTTTATTAACCAATTATTATGATTTAAACTTTTACTATACTTTCTTCTTTCTGTAATCCTCACTGGAATGCTAATTAGTTGTTTGCGTACTTGAATTGAGGATTTGAATATTTAGATGAGAATTTCTTGCACCTTCGTCTTGTTATTATTTACTGTCACCAGTCCTGCCTACATCATATTCCGGCTTTAGCGTTTTACTAGCCGACGTTTAAAATAAGAGCTGTTAAATATATCGAGTCAGCTTAATTAATCAATTTTATGTGCAGTCTCCGGCTAGGTTATGTGCATTTGAATTTTAATGTTATTTCATGTTCATTTAAATTTTCGCTAGTAGCGAAAGTTCTTCTGTCGCCAAAGCTGTGCCTTTCTGTTCAAATAGAAGAGTTATCTTAACCTTCTTTAAGCTTTGTGATTTGTTTCAGACTAAGCAATAACTGGCTATCAATCTAATAGGGTCTGAAGGACTTCTATACAAGCTTCTAGATGCAATAGAATCCTAGAAGTCCATGATTCGTAAGTCGATGATGCATAAATCCATGATAATCAAGATAGTTACGGCATCACCCATCGATACATCATTATACAACCATGGGGATTATGATACTATTCATGTCATGATAGATCCATGATATATAATAATACTACCACGCTAAACCAGGATCATGATACAACCGTTGTAAAGTCATTAGGTTATTTCGAAGCAGGAGACATGAAAAATGAGCAATGCCCTCGCCGGGACTCGAACCACGGATCTCTCGAATACGCGTCGAGCGTGCTGACCACCACACCACGAAGGCATGCGAACAAGAAGAGAGAAATACCTTATACCGTGATCAAGTTCAAGGTATAAAAGTCGATGACCACACAAGCCCATGATGGAAATGATAAACTTAAGTACTTACTGGTTAATGATATTCAGGAAGATGTAAATGAGATTAGCTCTCAGGTTTATGGCATAGCAGTCGTATACTTGGCCTGAAACTAATAAGCCCAGAATTCTGAATCAAACTGTAACAAAAACAAACTCTAATAAAGAACAAATGAAATAGTCAAACTCTGATAAAAACAAGTAACGTTATTAAAAATATAAAATAATCCAGTAATTAAAGGAATCCAGTTGAATGTTAAGTAGTGCCAAGTGAATAAATTTTAACAAAAAAATAAGTTTTTGCTCAGATTCTTAAAGTAAAGATTCTTCAGAAAGATTTCCGACTTTTTTTTACAAATATTTTTAGATTTCTTTTCTTATTCGCTTGAGAATTTCCTTTTGAAACTATTTGATGATGATGATAATATTTTCACAGCTGAGGTAACAATGATTTTTTTTTCCCTGTAGAATTTGTTCCAACAGTTAATTTCTTTGAGTGGTTTTCAATGATGCAATATATCATTAACAGACAGTACAATATTGTATAAAAAGATCTGACAGAATCATTATCTGTGACGATCATATAATTACAGCGTGCTGCCACCGCAAAATTATGAGCGATTTATTTATCGTTTGCTGCTCTTATGACAGACATTCATGTGTGTTGTAATTAAGCTTTTAGAGGTCTTTAAACCCTTTATTCAGCGCAATAGTGCTCTCGTTTCTGATTTTTTTAAAAAAAAAAAAAAAAAAAAAAAAAACCGGAGGATATTTTCCTTCATAAAACTCTGTTAATTTATAATTCTATATTATTTACAATTAGTGGTGGCAATAACTTCACTTAATAACATCTCTTCAAATATTATTCAGATTTTAAAAACTTGATATATAATCAGATGACAAAAAAAATAGTTTTTTCTATAGAAATAATGCATGTATAAATATGGAGTAAGTACCAATACATAAACAAAATTTATCTTTTCTTTCTAAAAAATTTAATGAAAGAAAATTAAAGCAAACGACGGTTTGAAAAATTCACGAAAAGTGTTGGTTTAAAACAATGTATTCAAAAAAGATGGCGAGAAACTCATAAAAAGAAGCAATGAAAATAAATAAGTGTAATGTTAAAAATTTTCATTTCGAAAGTTTCAGTTACATGAATATAAGCTAACTCTCGATTCCTTTTTATTTCCAATGGAAACGTGCCATTGGTCAATACCTTTTAAATTTTCAGAGGGAAATTCCTGTTGAGTTGTTCTAGAATTGGAATAAAATCTGAGATTTTAAAATTTTTAGTTTAAGTTAAAATATAAAATTTAATTTATTCTGAAAAAGAACACCAAAAAGATTATTTCGTAGATATGCGAAATTTATGTACCTGAAAATATTTCAGCTTGAAAACGAATTTTAAGGATTATGCAAATGTGGTTCTAAAAAACATCAATATCTTCGAAATAATAATTAAAAAGAAACTTGATGAAGAAATGTTTAAGACTACGAGTTTCATGAATAATTCTAACCATGTTAATTAAAAATAATAAACCGAAGTTTATTGAATTAACAACAATAGTAAAAATTTTTCATTTGGTGTTTGTTCGTAATATGTGTCTTGTTTCTTTGGCTCTGATTTAGTTATTTAATAGTGTGCAAATGAAGATGTACAAAAATATTTCGGAAATAAGCGATGTTTCTTCTTAATTCTAGCATGCGGATATTTCACAAGAATTATCGTTTTTATCGAAATTATGTATTTAATTTTTATATTAATTTGAATACTGCAAATAAACACTTTTTTTTAAGTAAGTCTCGTTTGTCGAGTTTCATGACTGTGCCTTTTTTCTGGTATTTATAAATTTAAACAGTTTTTCTGTGCAAGCATTTGAGGAATAACAAAATAATTCCTTGCGACCTTTGAAAGAACAAAATTTAAAACAAAAGCTGTATAAAATCAGAACTGAATGACCATTGAAAAAAGTTATAACGAAAAGAAACAAACAATAATTGTACAGAACTCTTTTTTAAGACCTGAATGCAGCGACCTTAAAGAAGTTTATTTAAGGGAAAAGTCTTGTTCTGTTGTTGTTGTTGCTGATGCTCACTTGTCTGATGTATAGTCCGCCCAAGCCCATGAAATTCCTCGTGGCAAGGAGCTCAAGATTACGCCTGTCGTTGGTACTCAAAGCTATTGCCAACGACAGGCAAATAGCCTTGAGCGCCTTACACGGGAAGAAGTTTTTGGTATTATTGATGATCATCCAACTGGATTTTTTAAGAAAAATTTAGGCAAAAATTTAGAGGTATTTATTTTAGTCTCACGCTGTTGTTTGTTATTTGATACTCCATAAAAATTATTTAATATATGATACATGTAAAAAATATTTAATTTATTTCAATATTCTGTGGTTTACAAAGTAATTGGAATACAATTATTAAGTAGTGTATAAGTTGTTGTGCGACAAAATCTGAAACAGGATTTCTAGTGTCATATATGTAAATACATATATGTATACATACATATACATATATGTCATATATGTAAATACACCTAGTAAATACATAAATATAGTGACAGAAATAAAAAAGAGAATGCTAAAAACATTTTTCTTATTTTTGCTTGCCAGATTTACACGAGTATGAAAATAAATATAAATCGTAAGTAAAACGTAATTAAAAAAAAAATTTTGTATACAATAAGCTTTTATTTGAAATGGATATGTTAATTAATGCACTAAGCGAGAAAAATAATTTAAATAATTTATCATATTAATGAGAATAAAAGGTTAAAAAATTACATTTAGAGAATTTATCTAAACTTTTATATGGCGAATAATATAACTGGGAGGTTTCCGGGATAAATTAACAAAGACAATGGCTTATGCATTTGAAAAAATGCAATTAAATTAATGGGAAACTTAAAAAGATAATGCCTTATATATTTCGCAATGAAATGAAATTGATAGAATTTCGTTATTTAGGTGCCCCATGCTTTTATTATTCGGGATGTAAAGTTACAGATAAATTCTGTAAATATAATTATCTAATCTATTATTCAAAATAAACTATATGATAAATAATTTTTTTCCTTTTAGTGCATTAATTATCACATCCATTTTAAATAAAAGTTAATTGCATAAAAACCTTTTTACTTCCTTGTACGAAGTAAAGGAAGCATTGTAATCACGAAAAGTTCCGGGTATCATATTTCAACGAAAATATCCATTTTGACCGGTATGGAATTGAATTTAACGATGGTTTTGCGTGACATCTGTACGTAAGGACAGAATACAGGACTCTTTTTTCCCCAAACGAATTATAAAAACTAATTTAAAATGGATTCAGAACAGATTTCTTCCTGGCGTTTGTACGTACGTACGTATGTATGTATGTATCTCGCATAACTCAAAAACGAGTAGCCTCAGAAGGTTAAATTTTGTATATAGGATTGCTATAATATGTAGTTGTGAACCTCCTTTTTGGTTGCAATCGGCTGCACCAAAAGTACTATGTTATCCGGCTCCGTGAGCTCGTTTTCGCCCCCCCCTGATATGTTGGTAAATTGTGCTTTTTGCTTTAAAAATGATTAAATGAAATGTTGTTCTTATCTTTTGGTTAAGGTTTTTATGCCTTTAGTTAATCTGCGTGCAATAGTTGTAGAATTATGAACAATTTAAAAGTTGTTTAAGTGCAGCTAAGCCTATTTTTTTTATCTCCTTTTACAAAATAAAGGAAGTACTGTAATCACGAAAAATTCCGGGTATATATTTCAATGAAAATATCCATTTTGACCGCTATCGAATGCAATTTAAAGATGTTTTCGCTTGACCTCTCTACGTAAGAACAGAATAAAGGACTCGTTTTCCCCAGAAGAAATTTTTTTACGTGGCGTCTCTACGTACATATGTATGTATATATGTATCTCGCATAAAAACGAGTTGCCTCGGAACATTGAAATTTTGTAAATAGGACTGCGATAATATGTAGGTGTGCAGCTCCCTTTTTAGTTGAAATCAGCCGCACCAAAAGTATATATACACAGTCCAGTCACATTAATGTGACCATCTGTCAAAAGCCAGAATAACCACCTTTCGCAGAGCGGACTGCTGCGAGACATGCAGGAAGAGAGTCACATAGGTCCCTGAAGGTGTCCTCTGGGATGTTGAGCCATGCCGACTCTAATACCATGGCCAGCTGCGCTAGATTACGCGGTTGAGGATCCATGGCGCGAACAACTCGATCGAGATGGTCCCACAGATGCTCGATTGGGTTTAAGTCAGGTGAGTTTGCTGGCCAGGGGAGGACGGTAAACTCATCCTGGTGCTCTTCGAACCACGCACGTACACTGGCAGCTGTATGGCACCTCGCATTGTCCTGCTGGAAGATGCCATCATCCTGAGGAAAAACAATGCGCATGTAGGGGTGAACATGGTCCGCAAGGACAGATGCGTACTTGTATTGATCCATTGTGCCTTCCACAATGATCAGTGAACCTAGAGAATGCCAGGAAAACATTCCCCAGACCATAATGCTCCCGCCTCCAGCTTGGACCGTTCCGGCAATGGTTGCAGGGTGGTTCCTTTCAGAGGTTTCACGCCTTATACGCCAACGTCCATCTGTCCGATGGAGCATAAAACGCGATTCATCCGAAAACGCAACCTGTCGCCACTCAGTGGACGTCCAGCTGCTGTACTGGCGTGCAAATTCTAGCCTTCGCCGTCGATGAACAGCAGTCAGCATAGGTGCACGAACCAGGCGTCTGCTTCGGAGGCCCAGACGCAGCAATGTTCGCTGAATAGTACTTTGGGAGACACTTTTGGTAGCCCCTTGGTTCATTTTGGTGGTCAGTTGCTCAACGGTAGCCCGTCTATCTGCCCGAACGCATCTCCGCAACCGTCGTTCGCCTCTGTCATCTATGGCCCGTGGTGCACCACATTTGCCACGTCGCTGATTTTGGACAGTCCCATTTTGCCATGCACGGTACACTTTTACCACGGCGGCACGCGAACAGTTCACAAACTCAGCCGTTTCGGAAATGCTTCCACCCTTGGCCCGAAAGCCAATGATCATGCCCTTTTGGAAATCGGATAAATCGCTTCGTTTCTGCATTACGCCAACGATTGAAATGTTTTCCGAAGCCCTCACACACCCTTTATATACGCTCAACTGCACTGTGCTGCCACCTGCCTTCTGTGATTGGTTATTTAACTCTGACATGGAAAGTACGTGATGGTCACATTAATGTGACTGGACTGTGTATATATATATATATATATACCCACTGTGTTACTTGGGCTCAGTAAGTTTATTTTTTTATTCTTATATTTTGGTAAACTGCGCATTTTTTGCTTTAAAAATAATTGAATTATGTTGTTCTTATAATCCGGTTAAGGTTTTTATGCCTTTAGTTAAATAGCACGCAATAGTTGTAGAATTACCAGCAATTTAAAAGTTTAAGTGCGGTTAAGACTAATTTTTGTTTACCGTAGCAACCGTATTTGTTTACATTTGAAACTTAGCAGAATAGTGAATTCAGTTTTTGCCCCTTCAGTATCTTTTTGCCGAATGGAACCAAAATTAAACTTTCATTTTTGTGCACCGAAAAATCTGTCTTGCTGTCTGCTGGCCGAATTCCTTGTTTTTGAGTAGAAACTCTAATTTTAATTGTAATTTTGTTTTTTGTCTTAATTATATTTGGTGTTTTATTTTTTCTATATTTTTCAATTTTTAATGAAGATATTTTGAGATTTTACATTTTTTTGCCTTGTAGCGAACTGAGAACAGAATTAATTGAATGAGAATTATATCTCTAATGAAATTCGAGGAAATAAGTGTTTCGTAGTAGGAGCAAATATTGTCGCCAGTCTGTCTCGGACAGAGGAGAATGTTTACGAGTAGCGCATGTCATCGACAAAGCATGTAAAATCTTTCAGATTTTTTTTATTTCATAGATTTCATTAATATTACAATGCAGGTTTTCAATATAATCTCCACTTAATTGAATACACTAAATTGAATGCACATTTAACTGAATATAGTTATCAACGAAACACTAATTTTTTAAGCCCTCTTCAAAGAATCATTTCAGTGTCTCCTCAATCCACATGTTTACTGCATGATCAAAAATTGCCAAGTCGAGCACTTCGTAAAGGTTTTTTTTAAGTGTTGAAACAGAATACTCCTCACAAACTTTGAGCAGTATCTGAAGTTTTCGTATCCTTTTTCCACAAGAAGAAAATAATTACTCTTTGCATCTTTCATGGTTGCACAAATAGAGCCTGCGTCATTCAAGCAACTGAATCGAAACTAAATATTGCACAGGGTAGCTGCATAAACTTGTCAAGAATTGTTTCTGGTGTTACCTATAAGTTCTTGTAGTTGTATAGCTTAATTTTAAGAAGTTTGGCTTTTGTAAAAAAATACAGAAGTAATAATATAAATTAATCGTAAAACGTCATGAAAGCTATTGAAGAAAGTTAGTATAAAAAGACGGAATGAAACTATACTGACTATGCAAAACAACACTTCAAATTTTAACCAAAATCAGAAATTAGGCAAGAGTTGACCTGTACCTAAATTCCTAGACTTTTGGACGCATTCCTTTTACAAGAATTGATCTGCTGTCAGTCGATCTCTTGCTTGGTGAGGCAGTTTAAATTATAGGCCACCATGGTAAGCAGACTGCCTCATTATACGCTAGACTTTACCATTTACACAAAAATTATATTTGCAAGTTAAACAACAAAGTATACTCCTACAATTTCCCTGATGTTAAACAAAGAAAGAATAAATAGATTCTTTACTACTGTTTTCAGAACCATTTAGAAAATTCCAGCAAATATTGAAATGGCAGAGCGAAAACATATCATTTCAAAATTATCGTTTAAAAGAAGGACAAACACTCACAAAATATATAAATAGCTAAAATAAATAAATAATAGACAAATTATAAAACTAAAAGAATTTGTAAATATTTACGTATGTTTCCTCCTAAGTGTTTCAAAATACATAAATGCAAACAATCTATTTGCATTCAGTATTTTCATTAATTTATGTTAACGTTATTATTGCTTTCAAAAATACTTTAACGCAGAGATTTACAGCAGTAAAAGAAATAGCTATGAAAAGGTTACCATAATTCGCTTTATAGCTAAATTATTGTTTTACAACATATCTTAGAGAATTGGAACTACAGGAAGCTCAATTTACTGCTAAATCGTGACCAATAATTCACTTTTTAGAGCTTCCTTTATTGTATGCTAATTTGTTTGGAAAAGATTTCACCCTCATTGTTATGATAATGCTATTCTACGATTCAGTGAAGTATGTATGTTATTTGTATTTTATCGACTATTCTAGCGCAAGAATTGATTAAAAAAATAAAGAAAATGAAATTCAGTTTCGTTATCATTCGTTATAGAAAAGAATAAAGATTAAAAAAAATGTGAATAAGTAGTATTAATACATATGTAAAGTTCATGTGCTTCAATTAAGTTGTAAATTTGTTTAAAAAAATGTGAATAAGTAAGTATTAATACATATGTAAAGTTCATGTGCTTCAATTAAATTTGTTTAATATCTTATAGAAATTTTAAAATATTCTCAATGCTGCTGCTGTTAATGTATTAATGATGAACTGCCACTTTAGTTTTATTACTGAATTTTCGTAACACCAAATAAACACTTACGTATTTCTGTTTAAATATCACAGTGCTAAACTGCATGCTATAATCGAGAAGATAAGAGAAAATCTGATATATTGATTAATTTTTTTGTTTCAGTAGCAGCCTGTGGAATTTTTATATAGCGCAAAAAGCTTGCTCATTTTGGTATGATTTTCTAATGAAATTAAGTTACGGTATTTCCTCGCGTATTCCTCCTTTCTTTACTAATTTCATTATCTGAAAATCGAGAGGGTAAAATTATGCGAATAATTTAATTTCCAAAAAACGTGGTTACAGTAAGAACATATCCAATGAAAAGTAGCTATGGATAAACTACAGGTAACTATCACAATATTATTTCTTAAAAGAAACTTACATGCAAGTAAAAACATGGATGACCAACCTTGCGATTTCTGTCGGACCGCGCAACCAGTTTTTTTTTATTATTAAAGGAAACAATATGTAAGGAAAAGGGGGTGAATTAGAAATAAACGTATTTATTAGATTAGGGTTAGATTTCAAAAATAAAAATAATAAGTTTTAGTGCGACCAGTTTGACAGAACTCAGTGCATCAGTGTCAACCTCAGTCCCAAGACTGAGGTTCTTGCTACACGCAGTTTTCCAAAGTAACAATCAGTAATACGTGTTCTCATTTGTGATTTGATATGTTTCATCCGATTAGAAACAATTCACAAGTGTTTTCAAACAGCACAGTCATCGACAAAGCATGTTTGTAAAATGCATATTATTTCTCCTTGTCCAATTATTTTTTGTAGAAATCTTCTGATCCAATCTGATGGAATTTCTCCTTTAACTGTGCATCACCACAAGTTTCACAAAACAATGTTCCATTTATAATCTTCCTAGCGATAAATCCCCGTATATGAAGAATGAAATGGCAAATGCAGCCAAAAGTTCAGGATACTTTTTAAAATTTTGAAATCGGTTTCCATATTCAACGTTCAAGTCGGGTATCAACGAAGTTTATTTATTTGCAGCGGTTTGAATGACGTCTGGTTGCAGTAACGAAAGTAAGTGAAGTAAGTAAGTGAAGATTTTTGTCCATAACTTTTGTTCCCCAAGTTTCCATTCGAAATGCGTAAGTCATGTCAAACATATTTTTAATAACTTGATATTTCCCTTGTAGACCGATATTAACATCTTTTAGGTGGATATCAACCAGAAACGCAAGCCCACGCTTTGTCTTCAGACTCTGGTATACTTTCAGACTTGCTTCCGAAGAATGATTGTATTTCTTGCTTCAAATCAAATCCTCTTTTTAACATTTTGGTACTGGATAACGATATTATTACTGCGTAATATATGACGTCATTATATACTAAATCTACAAAAAATTTGAGAAATTCTTGAAACTGGCGGGGATTCAACTCTTCGACTTTATGAAGTTCACTGTTTTGATGACCACCTTCATGATATGGTTCATTTTAAGAGACGTGGAACTTAAATTTTCTTGACGAATGATGCAATGAAAATTTAACATCGAAGTATTACCAACTTTGCAAGCTTCATTTTCCATCAGATTTACTAAACATTCGCGTTTCCCAACCATGCCTGGAGTACCATCTGTTGTTAAGCCTGAAACGTTGTTGAATTGTAATGAGAAGCCATTCAATGTTGATGTAACTGCTTCTAACAAATCTCGTGAGCAAATAACGTTCTTAAGTGGATACTATGAGGCTAATTCTTCTATTATGTTAATACCCCTGATAAAAATCGCCACTTGAAGGGTTATACTGATTCTTTGATCCCCCGCTAGAGCATGACCTAAAAAACTTTATGTGGCACCATAAGACTTACTTGTACGGCTTATTAAATATTCTTTTTGGAACAAAAATAAACTGATATTAAATACCGTTAGATATTTACAACAATGGATTGACATTAAATATTGTTAGATACTTATTGTTAGACTAACCTCATAACTGTTATTATATACATAGCGAGATTTAATTATTTGCCGATAATTAATTTTTGTTAAATCTCTAAAAACATGAATGGCAAAACATGAATATTTTCGTCATTTAAAACATTTCTGTAATTCGAAATATATGACTATGACCGACGACTGCGAAAATAAGGCCGCGTAAGTACTTTTAAACCAAGTTAAAGTGTGGATATATATATCTTAAATAAAGAATATGTAAAAGATTAAATTAGCAACGTAAATTTAACTTCTCATTTCTAAAAATAGTAACCTCTTTCTGTATTGCGTCTTTCTAGAATTAATCCATGTCATATGATTCTTACATAATTCTTCTGGTGATGTAAAGGGAATTAAAACTCAAGCAGCCAATAATAATTTTACAGAAGTATTAATTATCCAATCAAAATGCATTGTAAACCACAACTAACTCAGTCTGAATTAAGATTTCACCTTGAATATAACGCACATGTTTTCAACGCTTTCTGAACTGCTGTCTGTCTGCTCCTTTTATCTTACTGCAAAATTAATCTAAAATATAAGCTTTTCGGAATAGGGCACATTTAATGTGCCAACTTGATTGTGGCCACAACGTGTTTGCTGAAATAAAAAATGAAGATCTAATCTGCCTTCGACTCCAATTTCCTATTCGTTATGGATCAACACTTC
>KK112046.1:669409-686477 GCA_000611955.2 Stegodyphus mimosarum | reverse complement strand
ACTGAGTTTCTTTTTATTATTTCATATATATATATATATATAAGTTTGGTATTGCCGACTGCAATAAAATAAGAGGTGCACAACTAGATGTCATAGTAGTTCCATATACAAATTTTAAACGTTCTACGAGTAATCTTTTTTGAGTTATGCAACATACATACATGCATACATACGTATGTGCAGATGTCACGGAAAAAATACTTTTTAATCTATTTTACAATCTGTTTTGAAAAAAAAAGTGTTTTATTCTGTCTGTACGTACAGATGTCGTTCAAATTCCAAGTAGGTTCGAGAAAGGTTAGAATAGATTTTTTTTACAGCATGAAACTGAAGAAGTGAGCAATGCCCTCGCTGGGACTCGAACCTTTCGAATACGCGTCATGTGCTGCCCATTACACCACGAAGGCATGCTAAGAAGGCGGGAGAAATACCTTATAAATCGATAAAGATGACATGTTGCTCGGCTTTACAGCTTCTAGTTCTTATTATAACATTGATCGGAAAATCTCACGAAGCACGTAGCGATAATTCACAGAAAGTGAGCAACCACATATCCGATAACACTGTGAGGCTGCAGCCGGTTGGCTGTCTCTCAGTTTTGCAACACTTCGCGACACATCTTCGTCCTGCCACCCGGCATGAGCATGGAATGTCATCGCTCGCCGATCATCTTTATTAATATATGATGGGCTATTTCTTTTTTGTATAATGTACATTGCAGACTAAAGCATTTTCAAATATGACCCAGCTCAGCGGGCCAGATGTTATTTGGCCGACCGCATGAGCCTCGGTTTGGCCACCCATGAATAAGACTGTAGTAATATTAACATTGCAGTATCTGATAAGATATCTTCATTTCTACTTCCCTGTAATCTGAATCACGTCCGTTTCTTTCTGTCATCTGAATCACGTTCGTTTTTTCTTCTACACCATAGGCTTCAAATTATCCATAAACAGAGAAGAGAATGTGAAGCTGGTTCAGCGAAATTGTAGACTGAATGTCAGTTCGTGTTTGCTCCTCTGTGATGAATCGGTTCTGATATTAGGCTGGCGTAAAGTTCAACAATTAGAAAGCGAGGTTCGGTGGGGTCTTCGCAGGTAGTTCACGAAGGTTTGTCTTTGTTAGCAAGACGAAAACAATCACTGCGTGGACGAACCCATTTTAAAATATAGGGTAAGTCGTTGTCTGAACTCATTGAGGCAGCGAAAAATTATGCGAATGTTTTTTAAATTTTCAAAACCTGGGATTAAAAAGCTAGGAGAAAAAGACGCGAGGAAATAGGGTATTATTTAAATTGTGTTGATGTTAAACTGTAATGAATGGATCTATTATGACATTCGAGCTAAAAGTATTAATGTAACACGTCAGTTTTGGCAAAATTTCCATATAACATATTTAACCCGTTATGCCTATAACCGTTATGCCCGTTAACCCATAACACTTTTCCTATACCGGCGCCTCTCTTTGACAGTAGCTCAGTGAGTACTGGCAAGCCATCACCTTATGAAACCAAGGTAGGATATAAATATTTCTGGCTGTATTTGCTGAACAGGGTCCTGAATGCCCGACCGTCGGGAAGGTGTACTTAAGGACCAGCTGTAGTACCTTAAAACTTGGTCAGAACTGCATGGCATATTTTCACCAATATTGCTAGATAAAAATAGCTGAAGTAACCGGTGATGCTCGGGCTTTACATAAAAGAAAGAGGCTTCATTTAGGGGATAGAGATAGTAAATGCAAGTTAGCCCAACGTCTACATACATAGAGCAACGCGCAAGTTGGCTCTGACCTAAAATCGGGGTAATAAGCCTAATGGGGAGAATAACGCAACGCCGCAGAGTACAGGTTTTCAAGAGAATCAAGTTAGAAATATGGCCTTCAGCAGGTGGAACACGCTCTGATTCTAGCCTCTAAAACTTTCCTTTAAACATTGTCTCCTTCATTTGAACGTCAATGAACTCCCTTCCCCCAAATGGGGTCCAGAAAATTTAATTCAGATTAATAAGTTTGAAAAAAAAATTAGTCGTAATTTTTTCATTTTCCTTAGCATATTGCACTTTCTGTGCAGCACAGTTATAAAATCTTAATATTGGCCAATTTCAGTCGTAAATTATTAATTTACACATTGAAAAATACCACCAAGCGGGTATTAATTTACATATTGAAAAATACCACCAAGCGGGTTATAAAAGCGGTATCACATTGCATTTTTAGAGTCAAAACATTCCGAAAATGTGCAGTGCGTAACGTCTTGTGTCACACAGGCGTGCCGAGAATAAGTCGGCGCTGCTGAGACTAGTGTAATGGTAACGCTTTTCCAGCGTATTCAGTTGTTTCTGTTTAATCGCAACCAGTGTGTACACTTATAAGGTATTTCTCCCGCTTTCTTGGCATGCCTTCGTAGTGCAGTTGTCAACACTCTAGACACGTATTCGAGAGGTTCGAGTCTTGGCGAGGGCATTATCTATCTTCCTTTCAAAAAATACCTAATGTCTCTGCACACTGCAAGAATACAATACTGAATTTACTATTTTTCTCGACTAAGTTTGGTATTTATTTCATTATTATTATGAGAGATGCTGTTACATTATTTATTATATTTTGGGATAAAAATATCTTTTATCCATGAATAAATGGTTGAATTTGTATAACAAAGGTAATAACAAGCAATCTTACAAAGTCTCTTAAAGCAGAATCTAGTAATCAAAGTAGAAGACTCACTTAAAATACAAAAAAGAAAATAACGTTCGACCTTATTTTAAACAATTGTGATGTAAATGAACAAGCTTTTTATTTAATTTGCAACAACATTTTGACTATGGAGAGTATGAAACCATTGAAATCAAAATAGCATACTGAATACAGGAAACCTTCTTATGTCAATAAACCAAAAGAATATTCTAAACAAGTTTTAAAAATCTTCAAACAAAAAAAAAGCAGTATTTTGAATGTATTTTGAAAAACTTAACAACTGTTAGCGAAAAATATTTACTTGAATTGTATGAAATGTCATATTTGACTACTCATAATCAAAAGCTATACATCCTTGGAGAAGATTTTGTATTGCTCTTAAAATGGTAGAAATACTTCACAGAAATAAATATAGTGATAGAATTCGGAAAATTCCTTTCTCAAATCATTCTGTCGCTATTAAAATTTCTTAAATTATCAAAGATCAGTTCGAGAAATTTATTATTGAACTTAAAGAATGCTCAAAATTTACAGTTCTGTTGGACGAAATAGGGGATAATTAAAAAAATAGCATAGTTGTTAGCATACGATAGATAGATTTAAAAAAAATCAGTAAAGAAATTATTATTTTGTTGTCTTTTGGAATAACATATAGAAGAGGAAGGCATATGTACTAAAGTTGAAAATTTTTTTTAAAAATTAAGTTTTAGAACAGAAAACTTTAATTGGTGTATGCACAAGGGATGCAAAAGAGCGATGACGAAAGAAAATAATGGTTTTTTGAGTAATTTGTTAAGGCTACTTGTAATAATCATCTAGCTTTTATATACTGCTTGATCGATCGTAAAGCCCGTGAAGCAACAAAATTAGCAACGGAATTGAGCGATGTGTTTCAGAATGCTGTCAAAATTGTAAACGTTTATTAAAAGTATCCTTAGAAGCTATTTATTTCAAATTTGTGCAAAGACATGGGCCCCGAATAAAAAATTGATTATTACATGCAAAAAACTGATGTCAAGAGGGCGAAGTTTAAAAAAATTACTGTTATTAAAAGATGAAATTATTGTATTTTTAACCGAAAAAAAAGTACTATTAATTTCATTTTGGCATTTTGCGTTGAACGGCGAATCACTTTTCAACAACAACAACAAAAAAGCGAATCACATTTCAAATTGTTGCCACGAAATATTATCGCAATGTATTATATTTAAAGAAATTAAATAATGAAGAATCTTCATGAATGTATGTATGTTTCTCGCATTGTGATAAAACAACGCAACCTAGAGCCATCAAAATTTGAATAACGTAATCTTCCATAGAATATGGGCATGTGGAAGCCCTAATTTGAATTTTAAATTTGTTTTATTATCGATTTCTTATTTTGTAACACTTCAACGAATTTTTGAATAAAAAACTAAACGATTTCAAAGCAGCAATGGCAACACTACGAAAGAAAAAAATTATCTCCAGCGCGGGAAACTGTGTATCGGAAATTCTAAAGATATGCTCATTTTAAAATTATTTTGCGATATTGTTGTTGAACTGAATTTTATGGTTTGAGTCCGTAGAACATGATATTTAATAAATAAAGGTAACACAAAAAACGTTAAAAAAAACGCCCCTTTGGACGTAATTTAAAATCTGAAACCTTTAAGATTTTTTTTTTTTTTTTCAAAATGGCTTATCGCAGTTAAAGGCGGACTAATTGTGAGAAACTTCGACTATCCATACTTTTATAATTGAAAAAAGGGATATGAAATTTTAATTGAATTATAGAAAAGTATTATAGATGACTTAAAATCCCTAGAAATTCAGTTTCTCAAATTTCTCTCTATCGAATTTTGGATTCAAAACCATTTTTGATTGACATTAATGGGATTAATCACTTGAAGGGTAATTAACTACCTGCATCCAAAAGGAATTGGTTGAGTTAAGGAGCAACTCAAAATTAACACTTGCGTTTCCACAAAGATGCTTGATTGAATTCTGGATTGATGCTGGAAATGAAGTTCCCAAGATTTCTGAAATAGCATTAAATATTGTTCTGTAGTTCAGTACCACATACTTATGCGAAACGACGTTTTCAGCTTCAACGCCAATATTGCACTAAGATTTAATTTGTTATTCAGTGAAGACCAAGCATTTCGGTCTCGCTGAAATGTGATTTCATTTCATTAATTTTTATATAGTTGAAACGAATCCTAAATCTACCGCTTTTCGTATGTTTACTGTTTACCAATTTTTCCATATTTTTCTTTCTTCAATGTCCATATTTTTCTTTTATATTTATATTCATGTAGGGTCGCAAAAAAATCTCCATGATAAAAAGAGGTCATGAATGAAAAACAGTTAAAAAGCTCCGCTGTAGAGCACAAGCACATATCAGTCTCTCCGTGTGAATGCTTATCCACAAGCAAACCTAACTTTCAAAGATTTGCTTTACACGATTGTTTGATAGAATCAGTACAATATTTTTATTATTTCTTGAATAATATTATTAAGTTTTTTAGCTTACAAGAAATGAAATAACATAATTGCATTTGGATACTGATAAGTTTACTCATAGATTTGTAAAAAGAAATGGAAATAGGTTAATAACTTTCTTTTGGAAGTTGAGTAGTTTAATTCACCATATTTGGTATATATATTTTATTTGAATACTAGCCGCACCACTCATCGCAGAAGCCTGATGCGGTTCACGAGCTGCGCTATGGTCCGCTCTGCAATACTGGGACAGGGGGAATTCAAACAGTTCAAGTTTATATTTTTCATATTAAATTCTTGAATTTAAAAATACCATAATATGAATATTAGCGATATTTTAAACATTTTAGTAAATGGAAATACACGTCTACGACCAAAAATTTCGAAATTAAAGATCTTATAAGGATTTTTTTGGACACAGAATATACACTCATTGCCATAAAAATTTGCGCACCAAGAAATAATTGTGGGATCGTAACGAAACTTGGCATGAAGGTACACTGCGGGGAAAAAAAGGGGGGAACAGTTCTATATCTCCCGTTCTACTGGGCTGATTGACGAAATTCAAATTTCGCTTTTCATATCTCGAAAGTGAGAGTTAGGATATATATTAGATTCATATATAACATTGTTCTAACATAGGTATTTTGACATAAAATGGGTCTTTTTTCTGAAATAACATGTCAATTTTTTTACATATTTCCATTTTACGACTTAAATTATGCCTAAATATTAGATTTTGTAAAATTTGGTGCGAAATTTACGGAGAAATTCAAAAATTTAACTTAGCGGATTTTTTTCAGTTTACGCCAAGTTTACTTGGCTAACTTCTTAATACATGACAACCTATTTTGACTATCTCTTCCATTTTGCGGGAGCGGAAAAAATGTCACATCATTCCTAACCTTTTACATTGTGCATGAGCGGAAAAAATGTCACATCGTTCTACTTTCAAATAATTTAACAAAGTGCGTAAACCATATTAGATGTTATTATCGCTTTCAACAAATATGCCAAATTTCAAAACTCACCAACATATAAATTCACGTATATCTTCGAAAATTTTGAATAAAAAGCTTTAATGTTTTACAAATATACTTAGAAATACAACTACCTTAAGGTAATGATAAAAAGTTTAGAGGTTATAATTCAAATTGGTAAAAACACTGAACATTGGTAATTCGACCCGGTTCAAATCCCAGCGAAAGGACTAGTAGCCTGGGAGATGTCATGAGTTTTTACGTATAATGTGAATACGAGACAAATATCCTTAAAACGTGTCTCCACGAAATCATCCCCTCTTAGGAAGATAACCATCGGGTGTTTTACCGGATACCCACAATGCAATCAATCGAACCCCCAAAAACGATAAAATCCAAAATAAATTTTTTACTAAAATAAAGAAAAAGACCTAAAGACTGAAAGCACGGAGCAAGTGGTTAAAAATAAGTAACTCGTTCTGCCTGTCTTTGTTTTTTGCAACGTTTTCTAACTCAGATCACAAACTTAAATATTCATTCTAAAAAAATAAATAATAACTCAATGCTGTAATTTTTTATTTTAGTATAATTTTGTCTGTTAAAATATCAAATGGAACACTTCTTGAGAAACCATCGTCATTCGGCATGGAGAAGGACACTGACATCTCTGCAACGTATCATCAGTCGCCGCACAAGGAACTTGTTACGGACTTGCACGTAAAATGGTCGTTAACTTCCTTCGGTCACAATGCACCCAGCTATAAGACAAGCAACCGAACGTAAATTCTTCTATTAGCTCCCCAATCTCAAAGACTGGAATGATAACTTAATAACTATGGGGCGACCTAAAGTTCATGAAATAGAGAACATAATTTATCCTAAATGCTCGCAAACTGTAATAAAGGATATTTTGAAATTTATATTATTATTATTATTATTATAAGTTTGTACAGAATTATTATAAGAAATGCAGAAGTTTTCATGACATGAAAGTGAACATTAAGCGAAGATATTAGCCCAAAAATACGCGCTTAAATATTAGTACTAAAAATTCTTACAGCTATTTCTCATTATTAGAACTCAGAAACATAAAAGTCTGACATAACGTTAATTCGACTTATGAATAATCTCCGAGATGGGGAGCATAACACGAAAATGCCGAAGATAAGTTGCTGGAATAGACTCATTAAATAAACACGCTATTTCATTATAAAGCAAGAAGAGCGTTTTACTTCGAAGCCACTGTCATTTCTAAGGTGTTTAACTAATCGAGAACTGCCTATCATCAGATTTAACAGCTGATGTTAAGAAGTTGATTGACGAGTTATCCAGTCGAATTACTGGCGAATTATCGCCCTTGCTAATGTTTAACTAAGATTATACAAGATAAAAAATTAATATAAAATCTAGCTCATCTCTTTATTAGATACTATTTTTTAATTAAGTAATATTCGTTACTTGTGGCAATACAATTGAAAATAGTAACAAAATAGGATACTTACGTACTGAAACTACTTACACTAAAAAGTCGTCAAGCTTTTAGAATGCGCCGATATCTGGCAACTACTCGCATACAATTCTTTCAATTGCAACAAGCAATGTCACCGTTTTCAGTATGCATTCTTTTTTACTGTATTCCATATTCCAACGATTTTTATAAATAAATTGCGATATTTTTGTCTTAAACTCAGTTTTAAAATATGTACTTGTGGTTACCTGCATAGATGGAACTGTTATAAATTTTCTTCAGGAATAGAGTAACTCGCTAAAGACAGCAAGAAAATCGTTAAAGGCTTAGCTCATTTGGTTTATATGATTATGACAAATCACTCGCAGGGCTATCTGCCTATGGAGAGCGATACCTTCGTGGAGGACGTTCTAAGGGAAGCTGAATCGTATGCACGTTACGCAGGAAAAAACCACGAAAACGCCCATGTAGCCAGCTCATTCGCCGGGATTCGAACCGAAATACCAGTGTTGAGAGCTTTTACCGCTCTACCGCTGGTGGGCTGAAATCGTTAAAGGAGACAAATGGAATTTATAGTGAGATGCATCGAAATTTCCACCAGAGCAAAAGAAACAAAAACTCGCTTGTAGGTATTCCATATTATTTTGTAAAAATATACTATATTTAATTAGTATAAATTCCTAACTAAACTGTAAAAATATATGCAATAACTGTGCATATAATAAATAATTTGGACAGAAAATCAGCTAACTTTTTAATATTTAATGAATTCGGCTAAACTTTAGACGTCCAGTTTTCTGCTCTGCGAATGGCTTTTTTTTTCAGCTAAGGCGAAACACAAGAGCGAATTCTGCTGATCTATTGGTTAAGATTTCATCGAAATTTTAACCTACGTTGCTTGTCATACAGTTAGCATAAATTTCTGATCTGAAAGTGTAACATTATGAAAAAAGGAATATGTAGGAAAAAATTAATATAAAGTTAATTCTTAAAAAAAAAACGCAAATCATAAATGTCAAAATATGATTCGAAAATACGAAAAGACTTGATTATAAACATTTCTGAAACCAAAATTTTCTTCTGAGTTATTTGTTTCATTGTTCCCCATGGTATTCAATAGTCATCTTTCATAACGGAAATGAAAATAATAACAGTCTGACATTATCCTCTGCCAACATATAAAGCAAAGAATCGTGTCAATCTGTAACTGAAAACACATATAATTACGTAAACACATATAGGTTTCACAGTTACTATTTCTGTCACCCCTGTTTAATTATATTGGTTCAAGATCATCGTCTTAATTACTGTAGGAAGAGTATTGGATATGTCTGAGTTAGTATAAATAAAAATATTATGGCCTTTTGTCATATGGCAATCAATTTAAAGCTTAAAGTTCCCCCTTTCAAGATTGCTATCAACTAACTTTAATAGCGGAAGCGGAAGATGCTAGATGACAACAGTACTACTCGTTTTTCTTGATTCTCTTTAGAGATGAGCAAAGCCTCTGTTTTATAGGATCGGATCAGAATCGTGTTTTCACTGAGATGAAGCTTTTTTTTTTTTTTTGTGAATGACTCTTATTGATAATATCCTTGAAGAAAAGATCCGTAACTGTGGGTCAACAGCAGTTAGCGAGAATGGATCGAAAAGTGGAATGAATAGAAGGAGCCGTGAGGATTGGACAAATATCCTCAATCAAATGCTAACTGCCTGAAGTGATTTATTTCAAGTGTAGTTTTGTGATTTTCCCTACCTTGGGGATCGACTGAGAGCAATCCCGGCGTTCTGTCTAGGTCAATATCCAGTCTGGACTTCCGGAGAAAATTTAATAGTCTTCGCAGTGACTAGAACCATCGTTTACTTGGTGGTAGGTTCAGACTCGGCAGGGACCATATGGTGCTGCCTTGTCTGCCCCTTGGTTGTGGGTAAGCTACATGATTTGATACCGAAGGTTGTCCTTGGGAGGTTTGGCTCCTCTTGGTCAGTACTGGGGAACGATCCATGCCAAACAAGTGTTCTTTGATGATTCCTCTGACTTTGAATGCAATTAAAAAATTGTCTCTATGGGTTGACCGGGGGGATTATGCCTCTTGGATCGCCTATAGGAGTTAGGATGTTTAACTGTGTAAGGCGAGGTTGCCGCTTTTTCAGATGGCCCAGACTGTCCTTTCAGCTTCGATAGACAGATTTGGATCATCGATGAGGTAGTGGCCGTTGTTTATCGATTACGAAGAGTTTTTAAGGTTTCGATTTCGTTTACGAACTTTGGCCGAGAGAAAATGTATTTCACGAAATCTTGGAGCGAATTTAAAGAAATACTTCGCAGACACGAAGTAGAAAGTGTTACGAAATTTGTTTACTATTATGGAAAATCATTCGATAAAAAGAGTAAGTTATATATGAAGATGTAATAAGTAAATAAAATCCTCTTGAATGTAAACGCTTTGTTTGATTATCTAGTTTCTGTTTGACCATTCTGTTCCATTTGTTCTCAAGTACTTATAAACATTAATTTTTATTAATTTTATTTCGTAAGATCTAATTAATGTTTCGAGATTTGGCCCAAGTTAAAAAAGGTTTATAGACGTTTATATTCTTAATTTTGTTGCGTAACGTGTAATAGCGTTCTGTTTGATTATTATTTAGTTTTATTGTCAGCTATTGCGTGTTTTTTTAAAATAGCTGATGCTTTACAAAACATTCCATACCATATTAAACATTAAACAAGATATACTGTGTTAGATTTGAAAATTTTTATTATTGTTTCTTGAGAAACTCGACGATGACTACTATATTTTTCATCCTGTTTTACTGTATAAATGCAGTCTGTTGATTTGAAATATAATCATTTAATAGTCAGCGTGTAAGGAAAATCCATTCTTTAGTTTTATCACAAGCACTACCAATTCAGAAAATATTCTGTTTTATTTTCAGTTCATAGTTCACCATAAAATTATGTGCATTGAAATATCAAGAATTTATAATAATGAAGATATTGACACTTTTTAGAAAACAGGAAAGTTTTCTGAAATGTATTTATTTCTTTACTGATGTATAGCGCTACGTAACTTGTATATGATATCACATTATTGTTTATTTTGGCTCTCAGCACCAGTGGATTATCAGATCAGATAGCTGAACACTGGATGTTTGATCCGAGTACAAATACTGGTGAATGGGCTAACTGCATGGGAATTTTCCTGTTTCTTCTCATGTATAATGTGAATACAAGCCCGTTTCCCGTAGAAAGACCTTCTGAAAGGCATTCCTTTGCCTATGGATGTACTTTACCGTGTTTTCTTGTACTTTACCTTATTCTTGTACGTTGCCTTGTACTTTACCTTGTTTTGTGTAACCTAGCATAGCCATTGACACCTTAATAATTTTAATGCAGGACAAAACGACATAATTTTTTTTTACGCCCATAGTACCAACAAACTTGGCATAATGCACCGAAGTGTGGCAACCATGTGTACATGCATGTAACAATTCTTTAATTTTTAACAAGCAACATCACCATTTTTATATTTTCCCCCTTCTTTGTGTGTGTGTCCAAGTTACAACGACTTTTATAAAGAAATCATACTTTTTAAAATGTGAAATTCAATTTAAGATATGCAGTTGTGGAATTTGTCTGCAGTGGAAGAAATTGTGGTAGAAACAAAATTAAGCTGAATCAAATTATAAAGTTACAGAAGAATGCAATTTGCTATAGTAGTTGAATTTAAATTCCCCGAAATCTTTCTCCTTTCGCTGTTGCTGTGCCAGCAAAAGAAAACCAATTAAGAACAACATCCTGCAAACAAAAACGTGTTTATAACAAGGTGTAGTGACTGATTTTCGAGATACTTATTTTAGATTTAAAATATATACAGTATCTGGAATCACTGGCTATTCCGGATTTTAGGTTATCAATTTAAATCTAGTAAGATGACTTGTAGAATGGTATGAAGAAGTAATTTCATCTAAAATGGTGTGTAAAATCTTTTGATTTGATTATTGAATTTTAATTGTGTTCTCTTCAAAATTCATCAGTATATGAGGTATTAAAGGTAAAAGTTTATGCAGACATTACGTACGAAGAATATCAATAGAAAATGCTTTTAATATCTATCTAAGTTTGCGGTAGGTGCCTCTCAATGGTAGTACATTTGGCCATTTTTTATAATGTAGGATGATGAGAAAAGTATCCTTCAAAATAGCAGTGGAATTGAATTTAATATAAATATAACTAGAAGCATATAAATAGGCACTTTCTTAACATTTTAATTTGTCAAAATGTAAAAGTTTGTTTATGGACGGTTTATAGTCTTCAGTGCAAAAGTTCATTTATGAACAGTCTATAATGTTTCTGAAATTTATTGGACCAATTCTATACCCATAATCTTAATACTTTAAAAATAAGGAGATCCTTGTTGGAAGAGAACTTGCCAATGCAAAATTAGAAAATAGGCAAAAAAGCGACTTTATTTTGGCGTAGATATTTTTAGAAATTTTTACCCCTATTTTGAAGAACAGGGAACTGTGCTGGAACCCCTCAAAATAGATAGCTATTTAAATTCGTGTCAAATTAAAATTTTTTATTTTATTATTTTGAGCTTATTTCTAAATGGTTGATTAAAATAAAAAAAAGCTGTTCATCAATTTAGTTCTGTACTTAGCGACATTTCTTTGTAACTTGGCAATTATTGTAATACATTCTAAAATTATTTTGCTACTTCGGTTTAAGAAATTTATTCTATAATACTTTGATTATATTAATCGAATTGTAGATAACAGTAAGTGATGCATTTTTTATGTTTTCATATACGAAAGAGCGGAACTTCAGAAATTCAACAACAATAACATTAACTGCGACACATTAAGCAGTGTCTACTGTATATAGTATATACAGAGATAGTTAAATATATATAATATCTTTATAGAGTTCTATGATTTCTTTCTTTAAAAAGTCAAAGCTTATCAGATAGTGATCTAAATCAAAATTTTATTTGCAGTTGAACTAACTCCAGATTTACGATTATACTGGTTAGATGATATTCCCTACTTCCACTTTGGGAGAAAAACATATGTTTGTCATCAAGGAAAAGATCTGAAGAAACATCAAAAGGAAAAATATGCTAAAGAAAAAAATGAAAAGGTAAAATAATATTGTTATATTTAAAAAATTATACAAAAATTTCACCTTTTGGATTATATGTATGTATGTTTTTTCTTTTAGTGTCAAACTGATCATGCTTTTGGTACAGCATATTCCAAGAACCAGACAACTAAAAAAGTTAATTGTCCAGCAGTAATTAATGTTACTCGAATTTACAGGATGCTTCAATATACGGTAAAAGTTTATTTAACACTTTGTTCCAAAGTGGTCTTGGTACTTTTGTAATTTTTTATGATAAAGTCTATCAAACTCTGAGGTAAAACTAAGCAGTTATGTTTTTTAATGCAAAATTCAAGAGACCGTTAATATGTTTCCTGAATATTCAGCTGCTAGCATTCGCAAATGAGTGACATCCGGTCACTAATAATGGAAAGATTTGCTCTTGCCTAAGTGTGATTTTAAAAACTATGTTACTAAAATATATGATATGGAAAAAAGTAATAACACCAATTTCTTGCACCAGTTAGAAGGGATCGGAGCAGACTTTCGAACAGTGTATTTGTAGGGAATGTTATATAAATTTATTGGCTGTGAGCTTTTACAAAGTACAAATCATTTGCAAAGTGGATAATTATTTGAAGACTGGGTAGTGATCAAAAGGCAGAGAAATGTTGAAGCAGTGATATGCAGTAAAGTTTTGTGTAAAATTTGAAAAATCGAAGTTTGAGATGCGTAGTGTATTACAACAAAACCTGTAATTTGGATGCTTTATTGAAAGCACAAGTGTTTTGGTGGCACAAAACATTCAAAAGAGAAGGAGAGAGCACTGAGGATGAATACTGTACAAAGCATCCATCAATGTCTCGCGTTTCGCACAATGTTTGGATTCTAATGAATGTCTGAATATCAGATTGATAGCAGTGCAGGTAGGACTTTGAAAATTCATTCTGCATGAAATTGCAGATATAGAAAGTTTGTGTCAAATTAGCTAAGATTTTGAGCGGCGAACAAGAAAAAAAATATGACTGTATAACCTAACAGTAAATGGCAACAGTCAAAAAAGTTTTGAAACAACTAACATCTCAACTGTTAGTTGGAAATTCGACAGAATTTTGCATGGACATAACTTTTCCTCTTATCCAAGAGTATATTGCCTTATGTTACTTTTTATTAGTTTTGGCATGTAATTCTTCTAAGTTGTCTTTATTTTAATTAAATTTACTTTGTTAAATTTAAAGTTTACATGGCCCTCTGGTTATAACTGTTGATTTTTTGAGAGCTTTTGCATCGTGTGTGAAGCATGAGCATGAGTTTTTTTTTTTTTTTTTTTTTTTTTTTTGAGAAAGCAATAACTGGTATTTATACATGAATCTTTGAGCACAGTTAAAAGACAAAAAGACAGCTTCGAATGGAGCTTGGAAAATGCAATGCCACTGTAATTTCAGAGCTATTAGAAGCGTACATTTTAACTGAATTGGGAAAAAAGGACACAACACGCAGACGATTTTATCCAGAAATGGAGGCAATAAGGAAGATAATAAGGCAAGAAAAATCCAATATTAGAACCAGTAAAATTGACCAAGAAAATACTGAAATCAAATTCGCTGAAACAACTTTGTATTTGGCGTACATTTACTAAAAACTCTCAATCGATTTCGAGGGCAGCTACAGGTCCCTCCTCATCAGGAGAACAAAATATCTAGAAAGGGAAAGAAACCTTAGTAACAGCTTTTTATACCCTCGGGTAGAACCACGCGCGAGGAGGCAATGCCATCTATTGGCAAAAATAATAATCAAGAATTATGTTAATAGAATTTTAAAAGCGCTAGGAAGGACTGCATTAGACTTAAAAACGTTCACTAAACATGCTAAATCTTTGTGAATATGAAAAGCCTCAAGAAAATCCAATTCACCAACGGAAGAAGCTTTTTGGATAATTTTTGCAGATCCAAAGTCAAAATTATGATTAAATTTCCAACTATGATACGCTATTGAAGACTTGTTAATTTCGCCCTTTCGGACATAAGAGTCATGTTCCTTGATAGGAACTTTTGTTTGAACGCTCTTTTTATTTGCCCAATATATCTCAAGCCACACTGACACGATATACTATAAATTCCCCAAGAATTAAGGTCAGAAACAGAATCTTTTAGAGTCGAACCGTGCATTTTATTGATAGGGGAGAAACTGACTTGAAAATTGAATTTGTGGAGAATATTTGTGGAGTTTCAATATTTTCACTGTAAATTCTGGATTCTTCAGAATTTACAATGAAAAAACTTAACTATCCACTATCAAATACCAGATTTCAGACAATTAAAATTGACAATAATTCAAAATACAGCATAAGCTTTGTAAAATTCAGTAAGCATATATTATTATTTAGTAATATTTATTTCCTAGTTCAGAAATATTTATTTGAGAATCGGATAACTTATTTCTGTTTAATAATGCTGCAGCTGCATTGATTGTTCGTTCAAGACATATGACCAATACAATATTTAATGCACTCAGAACTGAATGTGTTACAGACTTTAATGGCACATTTGTTACCAGGGAAACCATTATACAGGGTAGTTTTACAGGTTTACTTGTTTTCAAATTAGGAACTCTGTAAAAGGATCGTCCGGTTGTACTGACACTGCCTGTTCTGTCTGTTTTTTGTTTCTGTTGTTTGTAGTCATTTGGTTGTAATAGGCAGTAAAGGTGAAAATACTTGTTAACACTGTTTGTAATTTTTATGTATGGATAACCAAATTACATGAGTGCAACATTTTCACTACTTTTTTTACACTGTAAACTTGGTTTAGAAAGTTATTTACCACGATTTGGGGGTGTTATATATGGAACAACTACAGTAAAATATATTTTTTCAAAAGAGGGTATATCGTCTTACTGAAACTTTTCCTATATTTATTGTTTGATTTAATACATCCATTGGGCTGGATTGACCATAATGGAATCATAGCATAATGTAGATCTTTATATAGTTCTTAACTCCATTCAGATATTAACATCTTTATTTTTGTAAATTTATGTAGAAGATATTACATATTGACATCTATTTCTGATATTTCCATTTTTAAGGAATTATCGTGGAGTCTATACAGTTACACAGAAAATGCTAGAAAAGCTTAACAGGAGGTTTCACATTTTTTCGTGCAAAAAAGGAGTTGCGGTTTATTGGATTTTCAAAAATATGTTAAAACTCATATAAGCATTTTTTTAAATTATAGATGTAAGTCAATGACCAATTCCTAAAGTACTGGAAGATAAAATCAAGAAAAAATTCTCAGTTCATAGTGACAAAGTATTTGTTAATAATGCTAAAATTCAATTTAAAAAGAAAGTTTACTCATGTTATTATGTAGAATTAATGCTAAAATTCCATATTAGAAACAAGTATCAATTAATTGTGTTGTGTAGAATTAAAGAACAAACAGTGAGGCAGAAATTTATACATGCATAAAATACAACAAAATCAGAGGTGTATTTATTCATCCATTTCATTGAAAAAATTGTGGCTGTTCTATCCATCTGTCTTCAGATTTCTGAATTCAGAAAAAACTCTAAAATTGTAATTTTTTTCATAGAAGCATTTCCTTCCTGAGAAAAATAAATGTTAAAAAAGAATTGAAATACAATAAAATTTGTGCATTTTATGCAGAAAGTGAAAAGAAAATCATTATTTCATTACAGTTTTAATCATAAAAACAGATCTGCTTAATATTATTTTTTGTAACAATAACAATAGAATTAAAATTATTTATTTATTTATTTAAATATTAATTTTTCCGCCCAGTGATATCGAAAATTGTTTTAAATTTTGATTTTGACTTGCAGATACCCCAGAGGAGTTGCATTATACCTAAATTTTCTGTGAAGCATAGTTTGAAAACCTTCAAACTACTCGAAAACTTCAAATTATGTGGAAAAAGAAAAGTAGATGTAAATAGCAGAGGTTAAAAAGTTTTAATGACCAAAATTGTTTCATTGCATCAGATTATTTGTTTATTTTGAAAAAGACACAATCAGATAATATCACAAATAGAGGATAAGAATTTTTTTTTCCTTCTGGAAAATTTAAAAAAAAGATTCATATTGCCTATTGCATACTATAAATATACCATAAATTGTAACATATGTAAAATTCTTTGATTATCTAATGAAAAAATAATAATAAATGTAAATATTAATATATAAGAAATAATAAATGTAAATATTTCAATAAATGAATGGATAAAAAATGGCTTCTTAAACAACCTCACGTTTAAATTATTTGGAGAAATTAAAGCCAACAAAAACATTATGAAACAAATGTAGATAAACAATTGCCTAAT